>CM075750.1:37213620-37321120 GCA_037974335.1 Prionace glauca | reverse complement strand
CCTTTACTAATCTGAACCCTTTCCGAGAGTTTTACAGCACAGGGAGATTTGTAGGTTTGGACAGACCATGCTAAATTTCTCCTCAGTGTCCAAAGATGAAGTTTAGGGGGTTAACATGGGAAATGTGCGGGGATGGGAACCTGTGTAAACTACTGTTTGAGTCGGTGCAGATTCGACAGGCCAATGGCCAGCTTCTGCACTGTAGAGTTTCTATGATAAAGAAGATGCCCTTCGACCCATCATGGTTGTGCTAGCCATCAAACGCCTGGCTGTTCTTATCCCTCAGTTTAATGATGAGTCAGTTCACCTTTGCTATAACATCATCTCAAAGGATTGAATTTCCAGTCGGCCGCTGGGGCATCACTTTTCCCCTGGCTTCCTACCCTCACCCCTCCGCCCTCCACACACACACACACGCTTCAAAAGAGCAGGAGGCAATTCAGCCCATCTAGCCTGGCCCTACATTTAAATAGAGTACAGCTAGTGCTGTAACTTAACTCCATCTACCCATCTTGGTTCTGTAACCCTAAACACCCTTGCTTAAGATGTGCGGGTTAGGTTCATTGGCTATGCTAAAATTGCCCCTTAGTGTCCTGGGATGTGTAGGTTAGAGGGATTAGCAGGTAAAATGTGTAGGGATATGGGGATAGGGTCTGGGTGGGATTGTGTTCGGTGCAGACTCGATGGGCCGAAGGGCCTGTTTCTGTACTGTAGGGTTCTATGTAATGAAAATCTATCAGTTTCAGTTTGGAGATTTTTAACTGATTGCCGGTGGGGGGTGAAAGAATTCCAGATTTCTACCATTCTGTATGAAATAGTGCTTCCTGATTTGCCCCAGAATGTATACTTCTAATTATAAGGCTGTGCCCATTTTTCTGGATCCTTGTACAGGAAGAAGTAGTTTCTGTCTCACACCTTATCAGGTTCTTTATCAGTTTTAAATACCTTAATTAGGTCATATCTTAATCTACTATAATCGGAAATACTGCAAACCCTGAATCCTGAGGCTTGTTGTGGAGATAAAAAGAACAAAGAACAAAGAACAACCCAGCACGGGAAACAGGCCCTTCGGCCCAACGAGCCCGCGCCGCCACATCACCCTGCACCTATTCTACCCTGCATATCTATGAATGGAACCCTACTCAGTCAGATTCAGGGAAGAAATAGTGACAATTTGGTAAAAACCGATTAGCCTGAGAGCACATTTTTGGGGTGTGGGAGGAAACCGGAGCGCCCGGAGGAAACCCACGCAACCACAGGGAGAATGCGCAAACTCCCACAGACACAGGCCCAAATCCATGTGCCTGCACAGCCAGCAGTGCTAGTCACTGAGCTGTTGCGGCGCCCATCTACCGGTCCAGGATCAAGCACATACACCGACACGAAGTTCTAGGCCACTCCTGGAACTTCCAAGAGCAGCCCAGGCACGACCCGCCGTGTGAATGCCCCTCGTTTGACACGAGGTGGACCTCCACCTGTGGAATAAAGTCAAAAATATTAATCTTACAGCCTGCCTTTCCGGTGTCTCCCGAGGTTTAACCCTATTTAATATCCCCTACCATATCTCTCCATTCTCGTTTCACTCATGTGCCTATCTAACTGCATCTTAAACGAGTCCAACGTTCCTGCCTCCACCACCCTACTCGGTAGCGCGTTCCAGACCCCCACAACTCTCTGCGTAAAGAACCTTCTTCTCACCTCCAAATTATACCTCTCCCCCCTCACCCTTAAATGATGACCTCTCGTGTTCGTACCCTGTCTAGGGAGCAGTCTCTCACTATTAACTCTATCCATTCCCTTCATTATCTTATATACTTCTATCATGTCCCCTCTCAATCTCCGCCTTTCCAAGGAGAATAGTCCCAGTTTCTTCAACCTCTCCTCGTAACCCAGTCCCCCCATGCCAGGCAACATCCTGGTAAACCTCCTCTGCACCCTTTCCAGAGACTCCACGTCCTTCCGGTAGTAAGGTGACCAGAACTGGACGCAGTACTCCAAATGCGGTCTAACCAACATTCTGTACAACTGAAGCATTAGACAGCAGCTTTTATACTCTATGCCCCTTCCTATAAAGGCCAACATCCCATAAGCCTTCCTAACAACCTTCTCCACTTGTGATGCAACCTTCATGGATTTGTGTACCTGCACTCCCAGGTCCCTCTGTATGTCTATACTCCTAATCGGCCTCCCTTTAATCACATAGCTCCTCTCTGCATTATTCCGTCCAAAATGCATCACCTCGCATTTGTCAGGATTAAATGCCATCTGCCACCTATCTGCCCACTGCACCAACCTATCTATATCCTGTTGTATCACCTGACAATCCAGTTCCGTACCCGCCAACCCTGCCATCTTGGTGTCATCAGCAAACTTGCCGGCATTGGACTGGGGTAAACACAGTAAGAAGTCTGGCAACACCAGGTTTAAGTCCAACCGATTTATTTGATACTAAACTCACAAGCTTTTGAGGTTTCGTCAGGTGAATGGAGAGTACTGGCCTCAGACAGTGCATACTGTGTTGTCTGTGCATATTGTCTGTGCTGTTGTATGCTCTGTCTGAGGCCAGAACTCTCCATTCACCTGACGAAGAGGGAAACCTCAAAAGCTTGTGAGTTTACTATCAAATAAATCAGTTGGATTTAAACCTGGAGTTAGAACATAGAACATAGAACATTACAGCGCAGAACAGGCCCTTCGGCCCACGATGTTGTGCTGACCAGTTACAAAAACAATGACCCACTAACCTAAACCAATCCCTTTTTGTCCATAAACCTATCCACGGATCTCTTAAACGCCCCCAAACTAGGCGCATTTACAACTGCAGCAGGCAGGGCATTCCAATCCCTCACCACCCTCTGGGTAAAGAACCTACCCCTGACATCCGTCCTATAACTACCACCCCTTAATTTAAAGCCATGCCCCCTCATGCTAGATTTTTCCATCAGAGGAAAATGGCTATCACTATCCACCCTATCTAAACCTATAATCATCTTATATGTTTCAATAAGGTCCCCTCTTAGCCTCCTTCTTTCCAGCGAAAACAACCCCAAATCCCTCAGCCTCTCCTCATAGGACCTCCCCTCCATACCAGGCAACATCCTGGTAAACCTCCTCTGCACCCTCTCCAAAGCCTCCACATCCTTCCTGTAATGTGGGGACCAGAACTGCACACAGTACTCCAAGTGCGGCCGCACCAGAGTTGTGTACAGTTGCATCATGACGCTGCGACTCCTAAATTCAATCCCCCTACCAATAAACGCCAAGACACCGTATGCCTTCTTAACAACCTTATCTACTTGATTCCCAACTTTCAGGGATCTATGTACACATACACCTAGATCCCTCTGCTCATCCACACTATTCAAAGTCCTCCCGTTAGCCCTACACTCGACACATCTGTTATTCCTACCAAAGTGAATTACCTCACACTTCTCCACATTAAACTCCATCCGCCACCTCTCAGCCCAGGTGTTGTCAGACTTCTTCCTGAGGCTTGTGCCAGCAATGACTTTGAGGGAGTGCGGTGCAGACTATGACATCAATGGTAAAGGGACTATTCCAGGCGTAATAGCAAACTGCACTTATTCCATGTTGAAATTCCACAATTGGGATAGACAGGTATTCCATAACCATAACCTTGAGTCCTGTCTCCCTGATGTGCCAGGGGAAAGGACATCATGGAGACAGTGCAGAATATTCTGTGGGGAGAAGGGGGTGAGCCAAAAGTTGTGGTACACGGTGATGCCAACAACAGAGAGCGAGCATAGTCAGGTTTTCAGGAACTATGGAAGAAGTTCCTTAGTGGGGCGTCATGGTAGCACAGTGGTTAGCACTGCTGCTTCACAGCTCCAGGGTCCTGGGTTCGATTCCCGGCTCGGGTCACTGTCTGTGTGGAGTTGGGCGGCACGGTAGCACAGTGGGTTAGCACTGCTGCTCCACAGCTCCAGGGTCCTGGGTTCGATTCCCGGCTCGGGTCGCTGTCTGTGTGGAGTCTACACATTCTCCTCGTGTCTGCATGGGCTTTCTCCGGGTGCTCCGGTTTCCTCCCACAGTCCAAAGATGTGCGGGTTAGGTTGATTGCTAAGAAATTGCCCCTTAACGTCCAGGGATGTGTAGGTTAGAGGGATTAGTGGGTATAATATGGGGATATGGGGATAGGGTCTGGGTGGGATTGTGTTCAGTGCAGACTCGATGGGCCGAAGGGCCTCTTTCTGCACTGTAGGGTTCTATGATTCTGTAAAGTTGGATGTCACAAGTAGTAAACTTTGGATTACGTGCTCCGTGCTTCCCAGAGTGGACACAGGAAGACAGGGGGGATGAGTGTGCAGAAAGGAGGGCTTTGGATTCTTGGAGAATTGGGAACAGTTCTGAGGCAGGAGATACCTATACAATTGGAAGATTGAACTTCAGTAGAACAGAAACCAATGTCCTTGTGCAGAAGTTTACTAGTTGTTGATCAGTGATGGTTTATCAGCAAGGGATAGACTTAAGCATATAGAAGTAAAAAAGAGGAATAAAGTACGTAAGGGAATGCATGTGCTGGGCAGTCCTAAAGAAGGAAATAGTTCAGTATTTGATAGGAGTAGACTAAGAAAAGTTACAAGGAACACAAAAAAAAGTTGCATGTACGCAAGTGTGGTGAATGAGGTTTGTGAGCTATGAGCACAAGTAGCAGTGTGGGAATACAATGTAGCAGCATAACAGAAATGTGGCTTCAAATGTGAGGATAGTGTAGTTACCGTTCATGGTACGAAGTGTTCATAAAAATTAGAGAAGGATAAAAGGGAGGTGGCGTGGCAGTACTGAATAGGGAAAACATTGTAATGTTGGAAAGAGAGGGTGTCCTTGAAGGGGCAAGGACAGGGTCCATCTGCTTAGAATTATGAAGCAAAAAATACTATGATCACACAATTTTGGTATTCTATAGCCTTCAATTATTGAGAGAGAGATGAAAATCTGCAGGAAAGTCACTGAGTTGTACAAGAACTTTAGAGTGGAGACTTAAAAAACCCAAATATCGATTGGGTGAAGATTAGTGTGAAAGGTAAGAAGTGGGTGAATTTTCTGTTCAGGAGAACTTCGTTGCTCAGTATATTCTCAATCCAATTAGAAAGAAAGCACTGCTCAATCTGGAATACTGTGTACAGTTTTGATCCCCTTATTTGATAAAAGATATAATTGCATTAGAAGCAGTTCAGAGAACAACATGCGTATGAACATATGAATTAGGAGCAGGAGTAGCCCACTCGGTCACTGGAGCCTGTGCTGCCATTCGGCAAGAGGACTGCTGTAGCCACAACTCTATATTCCGCTATTCCTGATAACCTTTCACTTGAATGAGTCCTGGGGTGAAGGGGTTATCTTATGAAGAAAGGTTGAATAGGTTGGACCTGTATCCATTAGAGTTTAGAAGACTGTGAGATGGGTCTTATTGAAACATCTGAGATCCTGAGGAGACAATGAACTAGATACTGAGAGGATGTTCCTATTTGTGGTGTGGACTAAAACTGGGGGGTGGGGTGGGGTGGGGGGGGGTGGGCTGGTGGCAGTGGGAGTTGGGATGTAGTTGACATGGAGTTGACACCACAACCATATCAGCCATGATCTACATGTCTGCTCCAAAATCCTATGTTCCTGGGATCGAGGTGAGGCCAATTGTTGAGGGAGAAGACTTGGGTAAGAGTGATCAGTGTATCAAAAGCTTTAGATTGAATATAAACAACAAAGAAAAAATATAAAATGGAATTTCTAAATTGGAAAAGGATTAACTTCAAGATGATGAGAGAGGATCCAGCCAGTGTAAATTGGAAAAATAAAGACTGATAGGAAAAACTATTCGGGCACAATGGGTAAGTTTTAAGGATACGTACATTAGGCAAAGGCTAGGTACGTTCCAACAAGTGGGAAAGTTACAGGAACCAAAATCAGGGCTCGTTGGATGATGACAAAAATAGAGGGTGTACACTACATAAGAACATAAGAAATAGGAGCAGGAGTAGGCCATCTGGCCCTTCGAGCCTGCCCCGCCATTCAATAAGATCATGGCTGATCTGAAGTGGATCAGTTCCACTTTCCCGCTCTCTCCCCTTAAGCCTTAATGCCCCTGTCTATCAGAAATCTATTTACCCATGACTTAAATATATTTAGCGAGGCAGCCTCCACCACTTCAACAGGCAGAGAATTCCAGAGATTCACCACCCTTTGAGTGAAGAAGTACCTCCTCAACTCCGATCTAAACTGCCCCCCCCCCTTATTTTGAGGCTGTGCCCCCTAGTCCTGCTATCCTTTCTAAGTGGGAAGAATCTCTCTACCTCTACCTCTATCTCTCCATCCCTTTCATTATCTTATACATCTCTATAAGATCCCCCCTCATCCTTCTAAACTCCAGCGAGTACAGACCCAGTCTATTTAGTCTCTCTTCATAGTCCAGCCCCCTCATCTCCGGTATCAGCCTAGTGAACCTCCTCTGCACTCCTTCCAAGGCCAAAATATCTTTGCGCAAGTGCGGCGACCAAAACTTGCGCACAGTACTCCAGCTGCAGCCTCACCAGTGCCCTGTACAGTTGCAGCAAGACCGCCCTGCTTTTATATTCAATCCCCCTCGCTATAAAGGCCAGCATCCCATTCGCCTTCCTGACCACCTGCTGCATCTGCAGACTGGGTTTTTGCGACTCGTGCACATGGACCCCCAGGTCCCTCTGCACCGTAGCATGCTGCAGCTTTTTGCCCTTTAAATAGTAATCCCTCCTACTATTATTTCTGCCAAAGTGGATAACCTCACACTTGCTAACATTATACTCCATCTGCCAGGTCCTCGCCCACTCGCTCAGCCAATCTAGATCCCTCTGCAGAATTTCCACACCCTCTGCGCAATTTGCTTTTCCACTCATCTTCGTGTCATCAGCAAATTTCGTCACCCTACACTCAGCCCCCTCCTCCAAATCATCTATGTAAATGATAAATAGTTGAGTCCCCAGCACCGATCTCTGTGGCACTCCACTAGTCATCAACTGCCAATCAAAATAGCACCCATTGATACCAACTCTCTGCCTCCTATTAGACAACTAATCCTCTATCCACGCTAACACCTTACCCCCAACTCCGTGCACCCTAACCTTCTGAAGCAACCTTTTGTGAGGCACCTTATCAAACGCCTTCTGAAAATCGAGCAACACCACATCCACCGGTTCCCCTCTGTCTACCGCACTAGTCACATCCTCATAGAACTCCAATAAATTCATCAAACACGACTTCCCCTTAACGAATCCATACTGCATCTGCTCTATCAAACCATTCTTTTCTAGGTGCCTCGCTATTTCTTCTTTGATGATGGATTCAAGCATTTTTCCAACTACAGACGTAAAACTAACCGGCCTATAATTCCCTGCCTTTTGTCTGCTACCTTTTTTGAACAGCGGCGTAACATTAGCCATTTTCCAATCTTCCGGCACTTCCCTTGAATCCAGCGAAGTTTGGTAAATAATCACTAAGGCGTCCACTATCACCTCTGCCATTTCCTTCAACCCTGGGATGCATTCCATCCGGTCCTGGGGATTTGTCCACCATAAGTCCCGTTAGTCTATCAAGCACTACCTCTCCAGTGACAGTAATCGCATTCAGGGTCTCAACTCCTACCATCCTTCTATCTTTAATATCTGGCAAATTATTCGTGTCCTCCTCCATGAAGACCGAGGCAAAAAACTTATTTAAGGCCTGCACCCAACATGCAAACTTTTCAAGCAAGAACCAGGCTGAATACAACAAATTGAAAGGGAAACTAAGACTGGCAGAGATTATTATAGAACAGTGATTTACATAAAAGGGAACCCTAAAACTTTTTTCCCAGCATGTAAATAATAAGTGGGTAGTAAGAGGCAGGGTGGGTCCTATTAGAGCAAGTAGAGTGATATATTCTAGCCTGGCTAGAATACTTACTGAGTGCTCATTAAGAGGAGCTGAAACAATCTCTGTAGAAATGGAGGTAATGGATGGAGTGAAGATTGATAGAACTTACTGGATGGGCTGGCTATGCTTCAATAAGTTTCCTGTCCAGATGACTTGCATGGGGTTGGAGATGGTGGAAGAGCCAGTCTTTCAAAATTCCCTCGATGCGGGGGGCTAGTACCAGAGCATTGCAGAATGGCAAATATCACACTTTTCTTCAAGAAATTGTTGTCCTAGTTACTGGAGGCTGGTCAAATTTCCATCAGTGATGAGTAATGTTTCTAAAACACATCAAGGAAAAAAATATCAGGCAGTTGAATAGAGAGTAACATTTCAAATTTGGAGATGTGGAAAACAGTGAGGATGATACCAGTTGTCTACAACAGGTGATATCTAGGGTAGTAGAATGGGCAGACAAGTGGCAAATGAAATTTAATACAGTGAAGTGTGAGTTGATCCTTTTTGGCAGAAGAGATAGGGAGAGACACAGTTATAAATTAATAAGTTAATCCCTCATTAATCGAGGGATTGAGTTTAGGAGTCGGGAGGTAATGCTGCAACTTTACAGGGCCCTTGTCAGGCCTCATTTGGAGTACTGTGCGCAGTTCTGGTCGCCTCACTATAGGAAAGATGTAGAAGCTATTGAAAGGGTGCAGAGGAGATTTACAAGGATGTTGCCTGGACTGGGAGGCATGCCTTATGAAGATAGGTTGAGGGAGCTGGGACTCTTTTCCCTGGAGAGGCGAAGGTTGAGAGGCGACCTGATAGAAGTTTATAAAATGTTGAGAGGAATAGATAGGGTGGACTCTCAGAGGCTATTTCCCCGGGTTGAAATGGTCGCTACGAGGGGACACAGATTTAAGGTGCGGGGAGGGAGGTACAGAGGTGATGTTAGGGGTAAGTTTTTCACTCAGAGGGTGGTGAGTGATTGGAATCGGCTGCCGTCGTCGGTGGTGGAGGCGAACTCGCTGGGGTCTTTTAAAAGACTTCTGGATGAGTATATGGGGTTTAATGGGATTGGGGGTTATAGATAGGTCTATAGATTGGTGGGGTTGATGCGATCGGCGCAACTCGAGGGCCGAAGGGCCTGTTTGTGCTGTAATGTTCTATGTTCTATGTTCTATGTTCTAAATGATGTGAAGAGACAGAGAGACATGCGGATTCGTGTACATTGACCATGGAAGATGGCAGAACATATTAAAGAGGATAATTTTTTTTGTTCTATGGAATGTTGGCTTTGCTAGTAAGGCAAGGCCACCCCTAATTGTCCTTGAGCTGAATGGCTTCCACAGCCATTTCATAGGGCAGTTAGGAGTCAACCACATTGTGTCACTCAGGAGTTACAGGTAGGCCACACAAGGTAAATATGGCAGATTTATTTCTCTAAAGAGCATAGAACATAGAACACTACAGCACAAACAGTCCCTTCGGCCCACAAGTTGTGCCGATCACATCTATACCTACCAGGCCATAGAACTATCAGTACCTCCCAATCCCATTAAATCCCATATACTCATCCAGAAGTCTTTTAAAAGACCCCAGCGAGTTCGCCTCCACCACCACCGATGGCAGCCGATTCCATTCACTCACCACCCTCTGAGTGAAAAACTTACCCCTAACATCACCTCTGTACTTCCCTCCCCGCACCTTAAATCTGTGTCCTCTCGTAGCGACCATTTCAACCCGGGGAAATAGCCTCTGAGAGTCCACCCTATCTATTCCTCTCAACATTTTATAAACTTCTATCAGGTCGCCTCTCAACCTTCGTCTCTCCAAGGAAAAGAGTCCCAGCTCCCTCAACCTATCTTCATAAGGCATGCCTCCCAGTCCAGGCAACATCCTTGTAAATCTCCTCTGCACCCTTTCAATAGCTTCCACATCCTTCCTGTAGTGAGGCGACCAGAACTGCGCACAGTACTCCAAGTGGGAACATGAGTGAACCAGATGGTTTTATCCAGTAATTGATAATTTCTTCATCACCATTAATGAGATTAGCTTTAGATTCCAGATTCATTACTTGAATCCAAATTCCACCAGCTGCACAGGTGGGATTTGAACCCATGTACTTTACAGCATTAACCTGAGCCTTGGAATTAGCAGCAGAGTGACATTACTACTACACCAACAGCAGGGGCTCAGTTAGCTGGTATACGATGTGAAGCGTTGCCAACAATGGTTTCAATTCCCATACCAACTGAGGTTAAGACACGTCTCCTTAACCTTTTCCTCACCTGACTTGTGTGACCCATGGGTTAAATAACCATCAGTCAGCTCTCCCTCTCAAAAGGGGAGATTGGCCGATGCTCCTTTGGGACTTTGGCGACTTTCACTTCACACCATCATTCCACCCAGGAAAGCATAAAGAACGTTCACAGAATCAAAGAATCTTTACACTACACAAGAAGACCATTCAACCCATCGAGACTGCACTGATTCAGATCCTCTCCACTACCTTATCCCCATTACCTTGGACATTTACCATAGCTAATCCATCTAACCTACATATCTTGTGACATTGAAGGGCAACTTAGCATGGCTAATCTCCCTGTAGAAGGAAACCAGATTGCCTGGAGGAAAGAAAACCCATGCAGACATGGGGCGAATGTGCAAACTCCACACAGGCAGGCACCCAAGGCTGGAATTGAATCTGGGTTTCTGGTGTATGAGGCAGCAGTGATAACCATTCTGCTACCCTTTAGCTTTGTAAATAGAGATGTGACTGCAAAACAGGAAAATAATGCTGAAGCTTTGTAGCATTATCCCCAGGTCTATCATCACACTTTCCAAAAGAATGTCTGCATTCTGGGATGGTGAGACCAGAATGAAGAATAGTTTCAGGATTGAGGGATTTTAGCTACCATCTGAGGCACTCAGTCTGTAGATTTGCGATGGGATACAAATGCAGGGCTTGTTTGCAAAGCAGCCAACCTGCAGTTCAATTGTGTTTTACAAGAGACCTTGTTTCTCAGACCTCTTAACTCATCAGTGTCTATGGACACACTCAGCAGCCCAAGAAGGGTACAAACTGTTAAAGTTTAGTTTATTTATTAGTATCACAAATAGGCTTACATTAACACTGCAATGAAGTTACTGTGATAATTCCCCCAGTTGCCACACTCCAGTGCCTGTTCAGGTGCACTGAGGGAGAATTTAGCATGGCCAATGTACCTAACCAGCACGTCATTCAGACTGTGGGAGGAAACTGGAGCACCTGGGAGGAAACCCATGCAGATACGGGGAGAATGTGCAAACTCCACACAGACAGTGACCCAAGGCCAGAATTTTACTCGGGTCCCTGGTGCTGTGACACAGCGGTGCTAACCACTGTGTGCATTCTCTAACACAGGACACTGTTGGTGACATAATCCCTACCCACTATTCTCAAACACTAACCCCCTTCATCAACTGAAAGGGCTTCAATCCCATCAGGCTGCAGTTGTTTTGTGACCACAGACACAGAGCATCAGAAATTCTAGAAAAAGCTTCCATTTGTACAGTTTGTTCCCCAACCTTGACATCCCGAAGGTGAAAATTGCAAACTGTCTGCGCACAGCAGAGCCCCACAAATAGCAATGAAATAAAGAACTAGATAGAGGGTGACACAGTGGTTAGCACTGCTGCTGCACAGCACCAGGGACCCAGGTTCGATTCCCAGCTTGGGTCACTGTCTGTGTGGAGTTTGCACATTCTCCCAGTGTCTGCATGGGTTTTCTCCAGGTGCTCTGGTTTCCTCCTTCATTTCAAAGATGTGTGGGTTAGGTGGACTGGCCATACTAAACTGCCCCTTAGTGTCAGGGGGATTGTGGTCGGTGCAGACTCAATGGGCCGAATGGCCTCCTTCTGCACTGCAGGATTCTGTGATGTGGTGTATCTGGATTTCCAGAAGGCATTTGACAAGATGCCACACCAAACACTGCCACATAAGATGAAAATGCACAGTGTTATGGGTAATGTATTAGCATGGATGGAGGATTGGTTAACTAACAGAAAGCAGGGAGTGGGGGTAAATGGGTGTTCTTCTGATTGGCGATCAGTGACTAGTGGTGTGTCTCAGGGATCAGTGTTGGGAGTGAAATTGTTTACAATTTACACAGATGATTTGAAGTTGGGGGCAAAGTGCAAAATTTGCAGATGACACTGAGATGTATTGAAGAGCAAAGTGTGCAGAGGATGCTGAAAGTCTGCAAAGGGATATAGATAGTCGAAGTGAGTGGGCGAGGGTCTGGCAGATGGAATACAATGTTGGTAAATGTAAGGTCATCCATTTTGGTAGCAAAATGGACTTATTAAATGGGAAAATATTGCAGCATGCTGCTGTGCAGAGGGACCTGGGTGTCCTTGTGCATGAATTACAAACAGTTGGTTTGCAGGTACAGCAGGTAATTAAGAAGGCAAATGGAATTTTGTTCTTTATTGCCAGAGGGATGGAGTTTAAAAACAGCGAGGTTATGTTGCAGCTGTATAAGGTGCTGGTGAGGCCACATCTGGAGTACTGTGTACAGTTTTGGTCTCCTTACTTGAGAAAGGATATACTGGCACTGGAGGGGGTGCACAGGAGATTCACTAGGTTGATTCTGGATTGAGAGGGTTGGCTTATGAGGAGAGACTGAGTAGACTGGGGTTATACTCATTGGAATTCAGAAGAAGGAAGGAAGATCTTATAAAAACATATAAGATTATGAAAGGAAAAGATAAGATAGAAGCAGAGAAGTTGTTTCCACTGGTGGATGAAACTAGAACTAGGGGGCATGACCTCAAAATAAAGGGAAGCAGATTTAGGACTGAGTTGAGGAGGAACTTCTTCACACAAAGGTTTGTGAATCTGTGGAATTCCCTGCCCAGTGAAGCGGTTGAGTCTACCTCATTGAATGTTTTTAAGGCAAGGATAGATACATTTTTGAACTGTAAAGGAATTAAGGGTTATGGTGAGTGGGTGGGTAAGTGGATTTGAGTCCACAAAAAGATCAGTCATGATCTTACTGAATGGCGGAGCAGGCTCGAGGGGCCAGATGGCCCATTCCTGCTTCGAATTCTTATGTTCTTGTGTGATAATTTGTTTCAGTGACCTTGGTGAAGGATAAATATTGACAATGCCAAAGTGGGAGAGGTTATGATGGAAATGAGGAGCGTATACCTTCCAGTGACGGATTAGCTGAATTCCTTTGCTCTTTAAATAATGTTACAGAACCCTTTGCAACGACCTGAGAGGACACATTGAGCCTTGGTTTCATGTTACATCTGGCATCTCCCTCAAAGTGGCACTGAGTGAATGATGCATATTGTTCCTC
This sequence comes from Prionace glauca, assembly GCA_037974335.1. Lineage (NCBI taxonomy): Eukaryota > Metazoa > Chordata > Chondrichthyes > Carcharhiniformes > Carcharhinidae > Prionace > Prionace glauca. The sequence goes on along the minus strand of CM075750.1, from coordinate 37,307,888 downwards.
ACAATTGTCACGATTCATTCAACTCAAAAAGGTTATCTCTGCTTCTCTCTTCACACGTGCTGCCAAACCTGCTGAGTCTTACCTGCATTTTCTGTTTTTATGCCATGATTAATTCATTTGACACCAATCTATGCATCTGTAGTTGGGATTGAAGGCAGTAACTATTTAATTGGAAGGAATTTGTGTTTCTCCAGTACTGCATGTCTGGTAATTCAGTAACAATAGAGGAATGGAGAAAGGTGATGCTGAAGTAGAACAGGGTGTTGTCAGTATCCATATGAAAACTAGGGGATTTGGTGGTGCAGTGGTGTTGTCACTGGACTGGTAATTCAGGAGCCAGGGTAATGCACTGGGGACCCTGGGTCGAATCCCAAATGATACAATTTGAATTCAATAAAAATTTGGAATTAAAAGTCTATAATGATGATCATAAAGTCATTGTTGATTGTTGCAAAATCCCATTCATTTCCTTGAGGGAAGGAAATCTGCCATTATTACTGATCTGACCTACATGTGGCTTTTGACCTATGACAATGTGGTTCACTCTTAAATGCTCTCAAAGTGACCCCTGGGGGGGCGCAATTGGGGATGGGCAGCAAATGTTGGCCCTGTTAGTGACACCCACATCCCGTGAAAGAACAGAAAAAAAACACTGTCTTTTCCAGGTGGTGTCACCGTGTAGATGATAAATAGGAAATGGGAAAGAATTGATCCTTGGGGAGGGGACACCAGAGGTGATGGTCAGGGAGCTGGAAGAGAAGACATTGCAGATGATTCCACAGCTACAATAGATAAATAAGAATGGAAGCAGGTGAGAGCAGTCCCACCCAGCTGGACAACAGCTGAGAGAGAGGTTGGAGATGTGGAGTGGTTAAAACATGCCAAAAGCTTCAAACAGATTGAGAAAGAAGAGTTTACTTTTCAGTCAGGCAGAATGTCATTATTCACCGAGTTTCAAAAGCAATCCTCCTTGCCTCTGCCCTCTGGTTCCTTTGGCAGTAATTTTAACTTTGTGTTTCTGTTTACCATTCCTCTTAGCAGACTGGGGAATTATTTCTCCTTATTTACACTGTCAGTATCAGTTGCTGCAATATCAGTTTTTGGCGAAAAAGACTCAATTTCTTTGAGCGGAATTCGGAATCCAATGTGGATTTACTTAAAATCTCCCAAAAAAAACAAAGATTGAGAATGAGGGGGGTGATGCCTTTGGAATGTCACCTTTTGCTGCTTTTCCTCTATACCCAGAACCTCCATGACCTCTGCAATAAAGAGTCAGGGGGATTGTTTCAATGTCATTCTTCCAGCTGCAGTTGCTGAGCTGGATACTCTGCAGTTTTCTTGAGGCAGCAGATAGTACAGGACAGGTGTTGGATTAAAGAATACAAAGTAATTGTGATTCAAGCGCGCAGCTCTGAGAGCGTGGAGACTCAAGGCCAAAGGGAACAAGCACATAATTCTTCATCCAGAGTGATGTGGCAACAGTCCTGATTGCAGATTCCCTGGCCCTCCAGAAACATTATCTTTCTCTGTAATGCCCTCCTCGCCCAACCACCACCTCCCACTGAAGCCCCTCTTGAACAACAGCTGTGAATTGGTCTGTTATTTGTGCCTTACTTAGGTCTGGACCTGGTTCACTTTTAGGGAAGACCCACAGCCCTCAGAGAGCTGCTGGTATGGACCAGCATAAAAGTTTAACATTTTGTCATGAGCTCTTCAATGAGAATGTGTCACGGTGTGATGCAGTTTCTGTGTGGCCACACCCAGAGTTTCTGGCCTTCTGTTTAATCTTACACTCAGCCCGGTGTGGTACCTGCTGTTTACTTACTGATTGGAATTGGAATTTGTTTGTTTTACTCATAATTGGTTTGAGTAGTGGACATTTTAAAATCTAAACCACAAATCAAAGTTCAAACCTTTATATATATATAAATATTTCACTATAGGAAAGACGTAGAAGCTATTGAAAGGGTGCAGAGGAGATTTACAAGGATGTTGCCTGGACTGGGAGGCATGCCTTATGAAGATAGGTTGAGGGAGCTGGGACTCTTTTCCCTGGAGAGGCGAAGGTTGAGAGGCGACCTGATAGAAGCTTATAAAATGTTGAGAGGAATAGATAGGGTGGACTCTCAGAGGCTATTTCCCCGGGTTGAAATGGTCGCTACGAGAGGACACAGATTTAAGGTGCGGGGAGGGAAGTACAGAGGTGATGTTAGGGGTAAGTTTTTCACTCAGAGGGTGGTGAGTGAATGGAATCGGCTGCCGTCATCGGTGGTGGAGGCGAACTCGCTGGGGTCTTTTAAAAGACTTCTGGATGAGTATATGGGGTTTAATGGGATTGGGGGTTATAGATAGGTCTATAGATTGATGGGGTTGATGTGATCGGCGCAACTCGAGGGCCGAAGGGCCTGTTTGTGCTGTAATGTTCTATGTTCTATGTAAAAAAAACCTGAAATGAATTTGGTGATTGGTAACATTGATATTTCTCATAACGAATACAGTCTTCAGCAACAAATGTGAATCTGCAGAGTGTTTTATTATTTATTCATGGGAGGTGCCCGTCTCTGGCACTAATTGCTCACCTCTAACTGCCCCTTGAGAGGTGGAGGTAGTGAGATGTCTTCTCAAACTGCTGCAGTCTATTTGGTGTAGGTACACTCACAGTGCTGTTAGTCAGGGAATGATCCAGTTACAGTGAAGGTCCAAGTCAGGATGGTGTGTCTGTTGGCCTTGTCTTTCTAGGTGGTAGAGATTGTAGGTTTGAAGGAACCGCAAGTTGCTGCAGCACATCTTACAAGATGGTACACTCTTCTGCTACTGACTACCAGTGGTGGAGGGAGTGAATGTTTAAGATATTGGATGGGGTGCCAATCAAATAGGCTGCTTTATCCTGGATGATGTCAAGCTTCTGGAGTGTCGTTGAAGCTGCACTCATCCAGATAAGTGGAGAATATGCCATCATGGTCCTGACTTGTGCCTTGTCGATGGTGGATAGGATTTTGGAGATTAGGAGGTGAGTTAATTGCTGCAGGATACCTAGATCTGACACATTCCAGTAGCCACTTTATTTTTGTCTTTGGTTGGGAATAACCCCCAGGATGTTGAAGGTGGGCGATTCAGAGATGGTAATGCTGTAAAACCTCAAAGGGAGATGGTTAGATTCCCTCTTGTTGGAGATGGGTATTATCTGGAATTTATGTGGCTTGAATGTCACTTGCACTTATCAGCTCAAGCTTGAGTGTTGTTCCAGTATTACTGCATGTAGACTACAGACTTCCTCAGTATCTGAGGAGATACGAACGGTGCTGAACATGGTTCAGTCATCAGCGAACATCTCCATTCCTAACATTCTCTTGGAAGTCAGCTGAGGGAGGGTGACAGAAACATGGAAACTAGAAGCAGTTGGAGGCCATTCAGCCCTTTGAGCCTGCTCTGCCATTCATTTTGCTCATGGCTGATCATCAAATTCAATATCCTGATCCCCCACCTTCCCCCCATATCCCTTGATCCCTTTAGCCCCAGAACTATCTCTAATTTCTTCTTGAAATCAAAGTTTTGGCCTCAACTTCTTACTGTGGTACTGAATTCCACAGATTCACCATCCACTGGGTTACAAAATTTCTCCTCAACTCTTTTCTAAAATTTTCAATCCTCAAACTACACCCCCTGGCTCTGGACACCCCCGCCTACAGGAACATTCTTTCTGAATCAACCTGTCAACCCTGTTAGAATTTTAGAAGTTTCTATGAGATCCTCGCTCACTCTTCTGAACACCAGTGAGTATAATCCTAACCGACTTAGTCGTTCCTTATATGATGATCCTGCCACCCAGGAATCAGCCTGGTAAACTTTGGCTCCGATCCCTCTATAAGCAAGGACATCCTTCCTCAGATAAGGTCACCAAAACTCAAATGGCATTTCAGGATGTTTGGGGGCTTTGCTGTCTGGAGTCTGAGTCTCGCCCTCTGGATTACTATTCCGAATTTACTACTGTTCTCACCGCAGAGAGAGCAATTTGTAAATGTTCCTGGGAATTATTCAAATTCCTCGGTTTGTATGCTGGAAATGGAAGGTAAATGTGTATCCTCACTGCAGTTGGACAGATTCCATTCGGTCAGTGGAATAATCTGTAACACAGATTATTAACAGATTATTAATAATCTGTAACACGGTAGCACAGTGGGTTAGCATTGCTGCTTCACAGCTCCAGGGTCCTGGGTTCGATTCCCGGCTCAGGTCACTGTCTGTGTGGTGTTTGCACATTCTCCTCGTGTCTGTGTGGGTTTTCTCCGGGTGCTCCGGTTTCCTCCCACAGTCCAAAGATGTGCGGGTTAGGTTCATTGGCTATGCTAAAATTGCCCCTTAGTGTCCTGGGATGTGTAGGTTAGAGGGATTAGCAGGTAAATGTGTAGGGATATGGGGATAGGGTCTGGGTGGGATTGTGTTCGGTGCAGACTCGATGGGCCGAAGGGCCTGTTTCTGCACTGTAGGGTTCTAAATAAGTAACAGGAGAACAATCCACTCCCACTGACAACCAGTGTCTTCATCAAACCTTCCACACACCTGACGAAGGAGCAGTGTTTCCGAAAGCTTGTGGGTTTATTATCAAATAAACTGGTTGGACTTTAACCTGGTGTTGTGAGACTTTTTACTTCATCACACTACAGCAGTCTAACAAAATGCTCCTTGATTCTCAATTCAGCAGCCCTGCCTCATTTTGCCAATATGTTTTTGCCACTGTTGTGAATTGGTATGAGGAGTATTTGCCGCTGAGCTGTTTGAGTCCAGAATCAGGTTTCTCTGTGATTCCTTCGCAATTCCAGATTTTCGCCCTGCTATTGTTGTGATTCAGCTCATTTGAAATACAGGAAACCACACTCGGGTCGAAATCCAGCGAGAGCAGATACTTTATAAAATTCAGGGAAGCAGTCTTCCCATCACTGCCTTTCCATTCACCATTCATGGGCTGGCAGCTCCCAGCACATCTGTAAAAAGGTCGTTGTTTGAAATTCAGAAAAGGTATTGTAAAGAAAGAGAATTAGAAAACTGTTCACTCTCATAGAGACAGTTTGAAACTTTCAATCCTTTGTGCAAACAAATGTAAATGCTAACAACACTATTTTCATAGAACCCTGACAGTGAAGAAGAGGCCATTCAGCCCATTGAGTCTACACCGACTCTCTAACAGAGTGCCTTATCCAGGCCCTCCCCCTCTCCCTCAGATATCAGAGGGACATATTTTACACAGAGGGTGGTGGGGGCCTGGAATGCGCTGCCAAGCAGGGTGGTGGAGGCGGACACGCTGGGATCGTTTAAGACTTATCTGGATAGTCACATGAGCAGACTGAGAATGGAGGGATACAGAAGAATGGTCTAGTTGGACCAATGAGCGGTGCAGGCTTGGAGGGCCGAAGGGCCTGTTTCCTGTTCTTTGTTCTATCCCTGTATCCTACACACTTACCTTGGCCAATCCATCTAACCTACACATACTGGGACACTAAAGGGCAATTTAGCATGGCCAATCAACCTAACTCGCACATCTTTGGTCTGTGGGTGGAAACAGGAGCGCCCAGAGGAAACGCAGTAGACACGGAGAAGTAGGCAAACTCCACACAGACAGTGACCCAAGGCCGGAATCGAACCTGGTGTGTGAGGCATCAGTTTCTTTTGCAGTTGATTGGAGCGACAGGGTTTAGGGTGGCACAGTGATTAGCTCTGTTGCCTCACAGCACCAGGGACCTGAGTTCAATTCCTGGCTTGCGGGAAAGTCTATGTGGAGTCTGCATGTTCTCCCGATCTCTGCGTGCGTTTCCTCCGGGTGCTCTGGTTTCCTTCCACAGTCCAAAAGATGTGCCGGTTAGGGTTCATTGGCTATGCTAAATTATCCCTAAGTGTACTTGAACAGGTGCCAGAGTGTTGTGACTGAGGGATCTTCGCAGTAACTTCATTGCAGTGTTAATAAAAGCCTACTTCTAACACTAATAAATAAATTTTAATAAAAGGAGAGAGCTTTTAACAATAATTCCCTATCCATGTGCCCTGAGCAGGGTATCTGAATCGAGTAGAGACTGATTATGTTCACTGGCCATATTTACAGCAAACATGGCCAGAGAAAAATATTTAATAGAATCTGAAGACTGCGTAGGTCCTATGTAATGATGCAGTATGCAATATTAAAATGGGTAATTAATTAATTGTTGTTTATTTCCAGCAGAATGTTACAGACATTGAGTGACTGGTTTTGGTGGAATCACCTCTGGCTTCCCCGAAATCTAACCTGGGCCGATCTTGAGGATCGAGAGGGCTACGTCTACGCCAAGGTCTCCCATTTATATGTCACAGTCCTGTATGCTATTCTTCTTTTGGTAGCTCGACGCTTCTTTGAAAGGTAAAGCCCTTTTACTTTGCCATTTCCTGTAGTATCTATGACAAGAGCACATGGAACTTCCGTTGATGATATAAGGAGACATACTGAGGGCCTTCACAAAGCACCATTGCAACCAATGACTGCCTACTCCCATACACCACAGTTGTGGTGGGCCTACCCTTGGGGAAGCAGGAGTAGACTATTCGGCCCATTGAGCCTTCTGTACATTTGTTAGGTCATAGAACAAAGAACAACACAGCACAGGAAACAGGCCCTTTGGCCCAACAAGCCCGTGCCGCCATTTTAACATCCAGTGAATGCCTCATTCCAATCCTTCTTCTACCTACGACTTTTGTCTACGCCTCTTGGACTCCACAATAAAGCGGGTGCAAATTTAGAGAATTATATGTGTGCCAGATTAAGGGAGGTCTAATTTAGGGACAATTTGTTAACACCAATCAGCCTAAAAGCACGTTTCTGGGGTGTGGGAGGAAACCGGAGCACCCGGAGAAAACCCACGCAAGCACGGGGAGAATGTGCAAACTCCCACAGACACCGACCCAAGTCGGAGATCCGACCTGGGTCCTTGTATCTGCACAGCAAACAGTGATAGTCACTGAGCTGTCGTGTTGCCCGTCAGCTGGTCCAGTTTAAGCGTACACTAACGACGTGAAGCACTAGGCAACTCTCGAAACATCCAAGAGCAGCCCTCGCACGACCCACCGCGTGTATGTCCCTTGTTGGCCAACAAGGCGGACCGAATCTCCTGTGGATGTAATAAACATACACAGCTTATACAGACATTCACAGAAGATCCCCATGAGCCATAAAATATGTTGGATGGCCCAGAGGGATCTGTTGATTCCCAGGAATGTCTTGAGGCTCTTGATCCTTATTTAGAACAATCTTTTGTATCCCTCCATCTCTAGTTTGCTCATGTGCCTATCTAGGTAAGCCTTAAACAACTCTACCGTGCCTGCCTCCACCACCCTACTTGGCAGTGCATTCCAGGCTCCCACAACCCTCTGCGTGAAAAATCTCCCTCTAACATCTGAATTATACCGCGCACCTCCCCCCCCCCCCTCACCCTAAGCCTGTGGCCCCTCGTGATTTTTGTATTCAACCAGAGAAAAAGCTTCCCACTGTCCACTCTATCAATACCCTTCATAATCTTATAATCTATTAGAGGGAGATCTATTAGATAATCTATTAGATCTCCCCTCATTCTCCATCTTTCCAGGGAGAACAACCCCAATTTGCCCAATCTCTCCTCATAGCTAAGACCTTCCCTACCAGGCAGCATCCTGGTAAATCTCCTCTGCACTCTCTCCAGGGTCTCCACGTCCTTCCGGTAGTAAGTCGACCAGAACTAGACGCAGTACTCCAAATGCGGTCTAACCAACATTCTATACAACTGCAACATCAGATGCCAGCTTTTATACTCTATACCCCTTCCTATAAAGGCAAGCATACCATAAGCTTTCTTCGCCACCTTCTCCACCTGTACTGCCACCTTCAAGGACTTGTGTACTTGCGCACCTAGGTCCCTCTGTGTTTCTATACTCTTAATAGTCCCACCATTTATCATATAACTCCCCCCTACATTATTTCTTCCAAAATGCATCACCTGGCATTTATCTGGATTAAATTCCATCTGCCATTTCTCTGTCCATGATATCATGACTGATATCTACCTTTAACACCACTTTCCTGCACTATCCCCATATTCCTTGATGTTTATATCTAGAGATCTATCAATTTCTGTTTTTAACGTGCTCAATGACTTGACACATAAATAAAAAGTGCTAGAAAATCTCAGCAGGTCTGACAGCATTTGTAGAGAGAGAATAGAGCCAATGTTTCGAGTCTGGATGACTCTTCAGCACAGCTGAAGGCAAAGAAAACAGGATAAGGTATATACTGTAAGGTTGGGGGGAGGAAGGGGTTGTGTAATTGACCACTCTCTATCCTTAACCCTGTCACCAGAGAGGAAATATATATCCTGGATATGCGTCTACGTTCGTTGGAATGCCTAACCATTCTCCTAGCTACTGAGTCCCTTGTCACTATTGCTGTCCACTCTGCTTTCTCCCTCCCCACCCCTCCCCATGCAGCTGAGACACCTGTGATGCGACAGAGCTGGTGTTTGCTGCACTCTCCTGAGGAGCCATCACCACCCTCATCCCTATCCCCCTCCACTCTCCCTACCTCCCATCCCAATATCCAAAATGGAAAACCAGTTAGTGAGTGTGGTCAACTCTGGGGACTCCTGCACTCCCTACCTTGCTCTCTTAGACTTCCTTAGACTTCCTGGCTGCCACCCATTCCTTCTTCGTCTACATGTTTTTAGCCTATGGTGTAACCACCTTCCTAAAGGAGTGATTAGTTTCCTTCTGCTTTGATCAACTGATATCATCTTTTACTGCTATTTATGTAGAGTAATCAGGTCTGAAATCTGATTGTGCTTGGACTGAATAAACATCATCTGAAAACCATTAAAGGTGATAATTCTCTAACTTTGCCTTTGTTGTGGGCACATATCAGATAAGCCCTGAAATTATAATGCATACAGTCTGATCCACATTTCACACGTGAAAAGATTCTATATAAGATTCTAAAAAGGAATGTTTATAAAATTTTATGAATATTGCAATATGATAGGTTTGGGTAAGCTAAGATCTGTGTCCATAAACCAACAGATTTAATAATCATCAGGTCTGAAAGTCACAATACAATATTCCATTCAAGTTATCCTTTCAGCTTTTCATTGCTGTCTTTGGTAGTGGTGCAATCTAGTTATTTTTGTGTATTTAAGTTTCAGAGTGATTGACAGGCAGTCCATGTGATGATGTGGTTTATGTACAGTTCTGGGTCTATAGCAGAGAGAAAAGGCTTTTGAGAAAGCAGTTTAACTTACAGATGAAGCCTGTATGATGATATTTTGCTATTAATGATTTTATGTTTCTGTAGAGTGTTTAGAGTTCAGCTTTTTTTCTTAAAGCAGTTGGTATATCTGGAGGGAATGCAACAGATGCTGTAAAGCAGGATAATTACTCATTTTAACCCTGTGGAATTTATTTAGAAAAGAGTTAATTATGTTTTGTTCATAAATGAGAAATTACCCCTTTTTTCTGATTAGAGTAATGGACAGTGAGTTTGGTATACAGGGTCCTACAATCATGTGATACTGGAAGTGGGAGGAGCTAGTTTTTTTCTGTACTCAGTTGCTGGAAAGGGCTGGTTAAGTCGTGTCTGACAAATTTACTGGAGTTCTATGGGGATGTGTCTAGGGCGGTGGATAGAGGAGAGCCGGTGGATGTGGTCTTTCTGGATTTTCAGAAGGCGTTTGACAAAGTACCTCACAAGAGGTATTGCAGAAGGTCGAGGGACATGGAGTTGGGGGTAGGGTGTTAGCGTGGATAGAGGATTGGTTGTCAAATAGGAGGCAGAGAGTGGGGGTCAACGGATCAGAGATTGGTTCTTGGAACAGTATGTTGTGGAACCAGCCAGGGAGCAGGCTAGTCTGGAGTTGGTAATGAGGAGGGTCTAATTGATGACCTCATAGTTAAGGATCCTCTGGAAAGTTGTGATCATAATATGATCAAATTCAAAATTCATTTTGGGTGGGTGAGAATGTGGAGTCCCAAACTAGCGCTCTGGAATTAAACATCGGCATGAGGACAGATTTGGCCTGAGTAGAATGGGCAGGAAGGCTAAAAGTTAGGACAGCGGATGAACAGTGACAGTCGTTTAAGGAGATACTCAATTTCTCACAACTAAAATATATCCCAGTGAGGAAGAAAGATGGTAAGGAGGGTAAAAAACATCCGTGGCTAAACAAGGAGGTCAAGGACAAAATAAATGGATGTTGCTTCGGGAGTTGCCTACTGCTTCATGTCGTTGGTGTGCGTAAACTGGACCATCTCGAGGACAACATGACAGCTCAGAGACTATCTCTGTTGCTGTGCGGACACATGGATTTGGGCCTGTGTCCGTGGGAGTTTGTGCGTTCTCCCCGTGGTTGCGTGGGTTTCCTCCGGGTGCTCCGGTTTCCTCCCACATCCCAAAAATGTGCTTTTAGGCTGATTGATTGGGTAACAAATTGTCCCTATATTGGACCTCCCTGATCCTCATACATTAGGCGTAGACTAAAATCATGAATAGGTCACTGACCATGGGACGGCGGCGCGGGCTCGTTGGGCCGAAGGGCCTGTTTCCCGTGCTGTGTTGTTCTTTGTTCTTTGTATAAAGACAAAAACTAAGGTGTACTATATTGCAAAGGCCAGTGGCAGATTGGAAAATTGGGAAACTTTCAAACATAAACAAAGGGATACTAAAAATGTAATAAAAAGAGCCAAGGTAAATAATGAAAGAAAACTAGCACAAAATATCAAGGAGGATAAGCAAGAGCTTCCATAGGTATATAAAACAGAATAGAGTCTCTAGGGTGAATGTTGGTCCTTGGAAGATGAAACTGGAGCGTTAATAGTTGTGAACACTGAAATGGTAGGGATGTTAAATCAATACTTTTCACGGTGGAGGACATTAGCACCATTCCTATAGGAACGGGCAAGTCAGAGGCAATAGAACTTAGAACAAGCAACATTGTTAGGGCAAGGGTACTCAGCAAACTATTGGGATTGAGGGCAGACAAGCCCCCAGGCCTGATGGCCTACATCCTAGGGTCTTAAAGGAAGTGATGGTGGAGATAGTGGTTGTAATATTCCAAAATTCCCTGGACACGGGAAAAGTTCCAGTGGATTGGAAAAATACTAATGTATTATTCAAAAAGAGAAGGAGGCAAAATGTGGGAAATTATAGACCAGTTAGTTTAATATCTGTTGTTGGGAAAGTTTTAGAATCAATTATCAAAGAAGCAATATCAGGACACTTGGAAAGTCAAAACACTATCCTTCAGAGTCAGCATGGTTTTATGAAGGGTAAACCGTGTTTGGCTAATTTGCTAGAGTTCTTCGACAATGTAACAAGCATTGTGGATAATGGGGATCCTGTAGATGTAGTAATCTAGGCTTCGAAAGGCGTTTGATAAGGTGCCGCACAAAAGGTTAATTCAAAGGTTAAATCGCATGGGATTAGGGGTAGTTTATTAGCTTGGATAGGTGACTAGCTGATGGACAAAATGGCTTTTGTTATCAAATAAACCTGTTGGACTTTAACCTAGTGTTGTGAGTCTTCTTATTGTGATGGACAGAACACAGAGTCTTTTGTCCAGAATTTTTTTTCTGGATGGCAAGAAGTAACTAGTTGGGTGCCACCTTAGGTCCCAGCTATTTGCAATCTATATTAATGATATGGATACAGGGATAGAAGACTCTATAGCCAGGTTTGAAGATGATGCATAAATAGACAGGATAGTGATTTGCAATGAGGAAATGGAAGCTGTCTGAAGTTTCATGATTTCTTTGTCTCATTAGAACCAATACCAATCTGACAGTCAAATCCATCGGTGCCCTGAAACAAACAGTAATCCCACCTACCAAACTGCAGAGATACAACCTTTGTCCATTCACCCAGCACAATGTTTGTTTGTTCATCTAACATTGCTGCCAGCTCAGCCTGAGACAGACACAGGTCAATATTTCAGCAGACAATAAGTCTTTCACACAAAGTCCACCAACACTGACCAAACAAAGCTGGTCGTAAATTTAGTTCCATTTCGTGATGGTTGTGTATTAAACCTGACCACCTAGTACAGCAAATAATGAGACCTTCATTCTGAAGGTGATCTTATCATCCAGGAGGGAATGATAGGATTTAGAACATTACAGCGCAGAACAGGCCCTTCGGCCCAAAACGTGTCTTATTATCTGTGCCTCCTGGCATGTGTTGGGGAACAAGTCCATTCTCTGGCTTCTTTATGACACAGAGTGAATTTGATAGCCAGTGAGAATTTGCAGCCCCTCTCACAGGTTCAGTCAGTATCCCACTGAAAACTGTGCTGAGTGAAAAGACATTCCCAACATTTCTGTTGCAGTATGAACATAGAACATAGAACATAGAACATTACAGCGCAGAACAGGCCCTTCGGCCCACGATGTTGCGCCGACCAGTATGGGTCGATTTGACGTCATTTCCACCAGATATCATGTCGGTTTGATGTTTTGACTGGTGTTTGATATCGAGTGATGAGAACTTTGTTACTTTTAAAAAGTAGCATTTAAAATCTGGCAGATTAATAGGATAAATGTGTGAGGTTATGGAGATCGGGCCTGGGTGGGATTGTGGTCAGTGCAGGCTCGTTGGGCCAAATGGCCTCCTACACTGTAGGGATTCTCTGAACCTTCCTGCCCACAGCATTGCCAAAATACTTCACAGAAGTGTTGAGATGTGGTGCTGAATTTTACTGATTGGGTGAAGTGTTCTCCAACCTGCCCCCCCACCCCCACCACCCCCCCCTTCACAAACCCTCCTCAGTGTTACAGGCAGCTGTTAATTGTGACTGTTACCATGGTTACCATTGCCTTTAGGAGGGCTGCTGATCCAATCAGAGAACCGGTAGCTCAGTAGCCTCACTAGCGCCACCACAAAGCTATGGTCATTGCTGAGGCAGGTTAGAGGCCTATCACAATGTGCCAGTCAGGGAAAAAAACTCCTGGGGCAGTGGATGCTGCCTTCCTTTCCCTTCCCTGCACCCCCCCCAAACCTCAGCCCCGGCCATGCCTCACAAATCCATCTGGCCCCCTCCCTCACCCTGAGCCGCTGCCGGGAAGCTGCTTTCACCACCCAGACTACAGCGATTCTAGAAGACGATTGGTCACTATCACCTCAAGGGCAATTAGGAATAGGCAATAAATAAACAATTATCTGGACCACAGTTCAGTGTGGTCACTGGACAGTGAGTGGACTTTACACAATCTACTGCCTGTTTCCATTCTTGTAAATAACAGCAAATTCAGACTGGAGACACAGTCGAGCTGACTGCTCATGTCCTTGAATATGTTTTTAAACATTATTACTAAATCTTTAATTGAGGGCAAATTACAAGGCGACATTGTAAAAGCCCAGCCTGATAAAATAAATCACAACCAAGTTCAGCAACCTTATTCTATACGATTGTTGAAGTATTTGTTAGCTGACTAATCAAACAGCATAAATAACAATCAGCTCGACTGTGTCTCCAGTCTGAATTTGCTGTTATTTACAAGAATGGAAACAGACGATAGATTGTGTAAAGTCCACTCACTGTCCAGTGACCACACTGAACTGTGGTCCAGATAATATTCTTATCGAACTGAGAGGCTTACTTCTCCTGCCTTCAAGGCTTCAGCCAAACTTCCCGATTCAAACAAGAAAGAAGGCAAATTGTGCGGAGGGTGTGGAGAGTCTGCAGAAGGATCTAGATAGGCTGGGCGAATGGGCCAGGAAATGGCAAATGGAATTTAATGTTGGCAAGTGTGAGGTGGTCCACTTTGGTAGGAGGAATGGTAGGAAGGACTATTACTTACGCGGCGAAAAACTGCAGCAGGCGACGTTGCAGAGGGACCTCGGGGTCCTTGTGCATGAGTCGCAAAAACCCAGCTTGCAGGTGCAGCAGGTGGTCAGGAAGGCAAATGGGATGCTGACCTTCATAGCGAGGGGGATTGAATATAGGAGTAGGGAGGTCTTGCTACAGCTGTATAGGGCATTGGTGAGGCCGCAGCTGGAGTACTGTGTGCAGTTTTGGGCGCCGCACCTGCGCAAGGATATTTTGGCCCTGGAGGGAGTACAGAGGAGGTTTACTAGGCTGATACCGGAGTTGAGGGGATTGAGCTATGAGGAGAGGCTGAATGAACTAGGCTTGTACTCGTTAGAGTTTAGAAGAATGAGGGGAGATCTCATTGAGACGTATAAGATGATGAATGGGATGGATAGGATAGAGGTGGAGAGACTCTTCCCGCTCAAAAAAGACAGTAGGACTAGGGGGCACAGCCTCAAGATAAAGGGGGGGCGGTTTAGAACAGAGTTGAGGAGGAACTTCTTCACTCAAAGGGTGGTGAATCTCTGGAATTCTCTGCCCGTTGAAGTGGTGGAGGCTGCCTCGCTAAATATTTTTAAGAAACGGGTTGATGGGTTTTTGATAAGAGAAGGGATTAAGGGTTATGGGAGAGGGCAGGAAGGTGGAGCTGAGTCACGACAGATCAGCCATGATCTTATTGAATGGTGGGGCAGGCTCGAAGGGCCAGATGGCCTACTCCTGCTCCTATTTCTTATGTTCTTATGTTCTTAAAAAAGAATGACCTATTTTTTCAAAATATGTTTTGAAAAAACTGTCAATATCGATTTAGATAAATTCCAGGAGATGTTTGTGTTGGAATTGAATGGTGGGGCCAGATTTCTCCAGATATCAGTTACCAGCATCTGGTAATCTAATCCTGTCACCTTCTACTTCCCAATCATTCAGTGGGTTAACTGAGAACACTTCAGAGAGACGAGGCTGATAGGTGTTGCTGAGCCAGAAAAAATACTGAGAAACTCTTAACTCAAAAACAAAGTTATTTTTTGACTGAGAAAACTCTTAAATTTGAGAAACTCTTAAATCAAAAACAAAGGAGACGAAAATGGTTTCTGCGTCCTCCTTATCGAATTTTGGTAATGTTTAGACATATTTGTGTATATCCCTACCAGACGGTTGGTTACGCTGACCTTGCTCCATCTTGTACTTTCACTTCTGTCATTTGAAGTCTTTTTGCTTCCAATTCCAACTTCATCTTTTCCAACTCAATCTTTCCCATTCTTCCCTCTCTTTCCTCTCTCTCCTTTTCTAACTCCAGCCTTTTAAATTCACTCTCTAACTCCAACTGTCTCATTTGCAGTTTAATTATTTCTAACTCCTGGAGTGGAGTGCAGTGGGGTGCCCCAGGGATCTGTTCTGGGACCCTTGCTGTTTGTCATTTTCATAAATGACCTGGATGAGGAAGTGGAGGGATGGGTTAGTAAGTTCGCCGACGATACGAAGGTTGGTGGTGTTGTGGATGGTCTGGAGGGATGTCAGAAGTTGCAGCAGGACATAGATAGGATGCAAGACTGGGCGGAGAAGTGGCAGATGGACTATTTACCTTGTCTATGCCCCTCATTATTTTATAGACCTCTATAAAATCACCCCTCAGCCTCCTACGCTCCAGAGAAAAAAGTCCCAGTCTGTTCAGTCTGTCCTTATAATTCAATCCAGTAAGTCCTGGTAGCAATTCTAATAAATCTTTTCCGCATTCTTTCTAGTTTAATAATATCCTTTCTATAATAAGGTGACCAGAACTGCACACAGTATTCCAAGTGTGGCCTTACCAATGTCTTGTACAACTTCAACAAGACGTCCCAACTCCTGTATTCAATGTTCTGACCAATGAAACCAAGCATGCCAAATGCCTTCTTCACCACTCTGTCCACCTGTGACTCCACTTTCAAGGAGCTATGAACCATAGATAAGGGTCATGGGTGGAGGGGGGGACTGATAATTTTAAAATGGCGGCGCGGGCTCTTTGGGCCGAAGGGCCTGTTTCCCAGGCTGTTTTTGTTCTTTGTTCTTTGTACCCCTAGATCTCTTTGTTCTGTAACTCTCCGCAATGCCCTACCATTAACTGAATAAGTTCTGCCCTGGTTCAATCGACCAAAATGCATCACCTTGCATTTGTCTAAATTAAACTCCATCTGCCATTCGTCAGTCCACTGTCCCAATTGATCAAGACCCTGCTGCAATTGAAACAACTTTCTTCACTGTCCACATGCCACCAATTTTGGTGTCATCTGCAAACTTACTAAACATGCCCCTATATTCTCATCCAAATCATTAATATAAATGACAAATAACAGTGGGCCCAGCACTGATCCCTGAGGCACACTGCTGGTCACAGGCCTCCAGTTGGAAAAATAACTCTCTACTTCCGCCCTCTGGCTTCTGTCAAGAAGCCAATTTTGTATCCATTTAGATACCTCATCCTGGATCCCGTGAGATTTAACCTTATGAAACAACCTACCATGCGGTATCTTGTCAAAGGTACTGTGTAAGTCTTTTTCTGCCACTTTATTAGTCACTTACCTTCTTGGACAAGAGCAATTTTGCAAACAGTACTGAATATGAAAGAACAATTCCATTCGCAAATTCTTCCAAGCTTACTCTTGTGATAAAATCACTAAACAAAATTTAATACAGAAAAGTGTGAAGTGATGTATTTTGGAAGGAAGATTAAGAGGCTATTTGAAAGTCAGTGCGGGAACAGAAATCTGTACACAAATCTTTAAAGGTGAAAGGACAATCTGATAAGATTGTTTAAAAAAAAAACAAAAGGTACCTTTACACATTGCTAATTGCTAATAGTGAAGTAAAAAATGCAAAATGTTTCAATAAACCTTCACACATTTCGCTGGAGGACTCTGTCCAGTCCTGGGTATGAAACTTCAGGAAGGATGTCAAAGCCTTGGAGAAGGTGGGAGGGGATTGCCTGGAATGCCCCAGGGATAAAGAGCTGCAGTTACATGGAGAGACTGGGGAAGCTAACATTGTTCTCATTGGAGCTGAGGAAGTTAAGGGTTGGTTTACTAGAAGTGTTCAAAATCATGAAGGATTTGGAAACAGTAAGTGAAACAAAACTATTTATACTTCAGAAAGGTCAGTAACCAGAGCACACAGAGCTGTGAAGAGGGGCAGGATTTAGTTGTGTTATTGCAATGCCAGGAAAGACAGTGGAAGCAGGTTTGATAACTTTCAAAATGGAACTGGATAAAATATTTGAAACAAAATATGTTGCAAGGGGAGTGGGGAAAGAGCAGGGAATTGGGAGTAAGTGATTAGATTTTCGCAAAGCTAATACAGACACAATCAGAAGAAAGTATGGCTGAGTGTGATTCTGGCCCCAGAGTTATGATGATGCATTTCCATTCACAGGTTGATAGCTACACCTCTTGCCAAAATGATGGGGGTTAAGGACCAAGTACGGTTGAAGGTCACAAATAACGTGGTGTTAGAAAACTTTTTTCTCTCGATTTCAAAGCATCCGACCAGGGTAAGTTTACATTTGAATTTGAAAATTGCTATTAAAAATGTAACTTTATTATGAATTCATTTGGACATATGAATAGAGAAGATGAATGTGGTACTAGTTTAGTATTTATTAAAGTTTTCTTTAAAGTTTATTTATCATTGCTACAAGTAGATTTACTTTAACATTGCAATGAAGTTACTGTGAAACTCCCCTAGTTGTTGATACTCCTGTGCCTGTTCGGGTACACTGAGGGAGAATTTAGCATGGCCAATACGCCTAACCAGCATGTTTTTCGGACTGTGGGAGGAAACCAGAGCACCTGGAGGAAACCCATGCAGACATGGGGAGAACGTGCAGACTTCACACAGATAGTGATCCAAGCCGGGAATTGAACGTGGGTCCCTGGCGCTATGAAGCAGCAGTGCTCACCAATATTGTTTCCGATACAAACAGACATGAGTCAGAGGTTGCACACTCACAGTTTAGGAACATTGGGAGTAAGGTTGAAAGGTGAGGTGTGTTGAACACATGGAGGGAGCTGCAGTGAAAAAGTCCTTAAATGATAATTAGGTGTTTCTGATAACTCGGTCCCAACAACTGCAGGATTCGATAATTCACCAGGTACGGCATCTTTGATGATTACATATGAACAAAAAATGCCAGTTAGAAAAAGATCCTCTTGTCCATCCATGATAGTTGTGATAGTTTGCCCACTGCAGTGCGGACTTTCCCCACCTAAAGCTATGTGATCTCTCAGGGGTCGAAGATCAGAGATAAGGCAGAATATTGCAGGGGGAGATGGGGAGGGAGTGGAAGGGAAACAGACAGCCCCACCCCCAGTAACAAAATAGCCTTGGAGCCAACACTACCCACAACAGTCTGCCATAGAGTGCTGTGGGTGGGCAAATGAGGGACAGTATAGGACCTACATCCCTGGCAACTCTGTCAGTTCTGACAATGTCAAGCGTGCGATAGGTCCAAGTTCAGATTCCTTCTGAAGGGATCCAGTGAGTCAGTGACCACCACTCAAACCTCTCCCAGAAGTTAATTATTCCCTGGAGAAAGAATCAACCCCAAAAATCCAACCTGGTTCGGCCCCAACCTATTGAGTTGAATCAATTTGTTTGCACAATCACAATCAGTCCCTACAGTCTGCAATCAGCTCCAAGTGTCCACTTCTGTAAAGTGAAGAGAACCAGATCTTGGCTAAGAAAGGTGTTTCAGACTGGGACCCAGTGACGGTTTACCTGGCTAATTCCTGGGGTCATGATGTGGGTATGCCGGCGTTGGACTGGCGTAAACACAGTAAAAAGTCTGACAACACCAGGTTTTAGTCCAACCTATTTATTTGATAATATTCTCACAAGCTTTCGAGGGGACTGCCTCTTTTGTCAGGTGAATGGAGAGTTCTGGCCTCAGACAGAGCATATAAAGCACAGACAGTTTAGAGATTACTGATTAGAATGCGAATCCTTACACCTAACCTGCTGTTCAAGTCTTAAAGTGGCTGATAATGTGAGTGGAAGGAGCACTGATCACAGTTTAAAGAGATGTGTATTGTCTCCAGACAGTACAGTAAGTGAGGTTTTGCAAACCCAGGCAAGTCACGGGGGTTACAGATAGTGCGACATGAACCCAAGATCCCTGTTGAGACCGTCCTCATGTGTGCGGAACTTGGCTATCAGTCTCTGTTCAGCGACTCTGCGCTGTCGTGTGTCATGAAAGCCGCCATGCTTACCCGCAGGTCAGAGGCTGAATGCCCGTGACCACTGAAGTGTTCGCCAACAGGAAGGGAACAGTCTTGCCTGGTGACTGTCGAGCGATGTTCATTCATCCGTTGTCGTAGCGTCTGCATGGTCTCCCCAATGTACCATGCTTCAGGACATCCGTTCTTGCAACTTATCAGGTAGACAATGTTGGTCAAGTTGCAAGAGTATTTACCATGTACCTGGTGGATGGTGTTCTCACGTGTGATGATGGCATGTCTTGCAGAGGTTGCTGTGGCAGGGTTGTGTGGTATTGTGGTCACTGTTCTCCTGAAGGCTGGGTAGTTTGCTGTGAACAATGGTCTGTTTGAGGTTGTGTGGTTGTCTGAAAGCAAGAAGTGGGGGTGTGGGGATAGCCCTGGCGAGATGTTCGTCTTCATCAATGATATGTTGAAGACTCCGGAGAAGATGTTGTAGCTTCTCCGCTCCGGGGAAGCACTGGACGACGAAGGGTACTCTGTCCACTGTGTCCTGTGTTTGCCTTCTGAGGAAATCGGTGCGGTTTTTCGCTGTGGCACATCGGAACTGCCGATCTATGAGTCGAGCACCATATCCTGTTCTTATGAGGGCATCTTTCAGGGTCTGGAGGTGTCTGTCACGATCCTCCTCATCTGAGCAAATCCTGTGTATACGGAGGGCTTGTCCATAGGGAATAGCTTCTTTAACATGTTTAGAGTGGAAACTGGAGAAGTGGAGCATTGTGAGATTGTCTGTGGGTTTGCGGTACAGTGAGGTGCTGAGGTGACCGTCCTTAATGGAGATGCGTGTGTCCAAGAATGCAAATGATTCTGGGGAATAGTCCATGGTGAGTCTGATGGTGGGGTGGAATTTGTTGATATCATCATATAGTTGTTTCAGTGATTGTTCACCATGAGGCCAAAGGAAGAAAATGTCATCGATGTATCTAGTGTACAGCATCGGTTGAAGATTCTGTGCAGTGAAGAAGTCTTGTTCGAACCTGTGCATGAAGATGTTGGCATATTGAGGTGCAAATTTGGTCCCCATGGCTGTTCCGTGTGTCTGGATGAAAAACTGGTTGTTGAAGGTGAAGAGATTGTGGTCCAGGATAAAGCGGATGAGTTGTAAAATTGCATCTGGTAACTGGCAGTTGTCAGCATTGAGTACTAACGAAGCCATGCTGCGTATCCCTGATCAGATTGCAGCGCTCCAGATGCTCATACATCCTATCCTTGAGGATCCTCTCCATTATCTTGCCTATAACTGAAGTCAAGCTGACTGGCCTATAGTTCCCTGGGTTATCCCTCTGACCCTTCTTAAACAACGGTACTACATTTGCAATCCACCAATCCTCTGGGACCTCACCTGTGTCCAAAGAAGAGACAAAGATTTGCGTCAGAGGTCCAGCAATTTCATCCCTCACCTCCCTTAGCAGCCTAGGATAGATGCCATCAGGCCCCGGAGATTTGTCCGTCTTTATACTGTCTAAAAGTCCCAACACCTTTTCCCTCGTGATGACTATTTCCCTCAACGGATCCTCAAACTTCTCAAGCACAGCAGCAGAGGACTGACCCCTCTCCTGAGTGAATACCGACGCAAAGTATTCATTCAAGATCTCCCCCATTCCCCCAGGCTCCAAGCATAGTTCCCCTCCTCTGTCCCTGAGAGGACCAATGTTCCCTCTAACCATCCTTTTGTTTCTAATATAGGAGTAAAAGGCCTTAGGATTTTCCTTAATCCTACCCGCCAAAGCCATTTCGTGGTCCCTTTTTGCCTTTCTGATGCCCCTTTTAAGTTCTCTCCTACATTCTCTGTATTCTTCTAACGCTATCTCTGTCCTCAAATGCCTCGATCTAGTGTACGCCTCCCTCTTTCTCCTGACCAGGTCCTCAATATCCCTAGTTACCC
The DNA here is from genome assembly GCA_037974335.1 of Prionace glauca. Taxonomy (NCBI): domain Eukaryota; kingdom Metazoa; phylum Chordata; class Chondrichthyes; order Carcharhiniformes; family Carcharhinidae; genus Prionace; species Prionace glauca. The sequence continues at coordinate 37,286,916 of CM075750.1, read as the reverse complement.
ACGGCTCTCTAATCCTACCTTTCCCACCCTTCCTCTTGACTGGACATGTCTTTCCTGTAAAGATTTTAGTTTTCCCTTGAGAGACTCCCACATACCCAGCGTCGACCTATCGTTAAACAGCTTACCCCAGTCCGTATCTTTAAGATCCTGCCTAATCCAGCTGTATCTAGCCCTCCCCCAATTTAACACCCTCCCCTTAGGACAGGCTTCATCTTTATCCATTAATATCTTGAACCAGACAGAGTTGTGGTCACTGTTAGCCACATGCTCTCCTACCTCAACGTCAACCACCTGCCCAGGCTCATTCCCCAGAACCAAGTCCAGTATAGCCCCCTCCCTGGTCGGTCTATCCACGTACTGCTCCAGGGATCCTTCCATTACACACTGTACAAATTCCTCCCCGTCAGCACCCTCTGATCTCAGTACATTCCAATCTACCCTGGGGAGATTAAAATCTCCCACTACCACCACCCTATTCTTCCTGCACTTATCTAGAATGTCCCTGCTTATCTCTTCTTCCACAGCCCTCGGGCTGTTGGGCGGTCTGTAGTACACACCCAACATAGTAACATCTCCCTTCCTATTCCTCAACTCCACCCATAGCGACTCGATTCCTATATTCCTAAGGTGGCGGATATTCAAGGAATGTTTGTCTAGCGCTCTGCATGACAATGTTCCGATAAGGCAAGGGGGTTTTGGTAGGTCGCGGGAACCGTGGTGCACGAAGGCTGTGTTGAACCTAGTCAGGAGGAAAAGGAAGGTATACAAAAGGTTCAGGGAACTAGGAGAGGTTAAGGATCTTGAAGAATATAAGGACTGTATAAAGGAGGTTAAAAGGGAAATTAGGAGAGCCAGAAGGGGTCATGAGAAGACCTTGGCGGGTAAGATTAAAGAAAATCCCAAGGCCTTCTATAAGTATGTGAAAGGTAAAAGGGTGAGAAGGGAAAGGATAGGACCTATAAAAGATGAAGGGGGAAAGGTCTGTGTAGAACCAGAAGAAATGGCGGAGGTGCTTAATGAGTACTTTGCATCAGTATTCACAGTGGAAGCTGATTTGGGAGATCTTGCTATGGACTTGCAGCAGGTGGAAAAGATTGAGTACGTGGACATTAAAGAGGAGGATGTGTTAGAACTTTTGAATTCTATCAAGGTAGATAAGTCGCCGGGACCAGATGGGATGTACCCCAGGATACTGTGGGAGGCCAGGGAAGTGATTGCAGAGCCCTTGGCGATGATCTTTGCGTCGTCAATGGAGACGGGAGAGGTTCCGGAAGATTGGAGGATTGCGGATGTAGTCCCTATTTTCAAGAAAGGGAACAGAGATAGCCCGGGAAATTACCGCCCGGTGAGTCTGACCTCAGTGGTTGGTAAGCTGATGGAGAGGCTTCTGAGGGACAAGATTTACGACCATTTGGAGAGGTTTGACATGATCAGGAATAGTCAGCATGGATTTGTCAAGGGCAGGTCGTGCCTTACGAGCCTAGTTGAGTTCTTCGATAATGTGACTGAACACATTGACGAAGGAAGTGCCGTGGACGTAGTGTACATGGACTTCAGCAAGGCTTTTGATAAGGTCCCCCATGCAAGACTTCTTGAGAAGGTGAGAGGGCATGGGATCCAAGGGCCTTTGGCCTTGTGGATCCAGAACTGGCTTGCCTGCAGAAGGCAGAGAGTGGTTGTGGATGGGTCTTTTTCGGAATGGAGGTCAGTCACCAGTGGGGTGCCCCAGGGATCTGTTCTGGGACCCTTGTTGTTTGTCATTTTCATAAATGACCTGGATGAGGAAGTGGAGGGATGGGTTAGCAAGTTCGCTGATGACACGAAGGTCGGCGGTGTTGTGGATGGTCTGGAAGGATGTCAAAAGTTGCAGCAGGACATAGATAGGATGCAGGAATGGGCGGAGAAGTGGCAGATGGACTTCAACGCGGATAAATGTGTAGTAGTCCATTTCGGCAGAACCAACGGGATGAACGAGTACACTATTAAGGGCAGGGGTCTTAGTAGCGTTGAAGAGCAGAAGGATCTCGGGGTCCGGGTTCACAGGACTCTTAAATCGGCCTCGCAGGTGGAGGAGGTGGTCAAGAAGGCGTATGGTGTACTGGCCTTCATTAATCGAGGGATTGAGTTTAGGAGTCGGGAGGTAATGCTGCAACTTTACAGGACCCTTGTCAGGCCTCATTTAGAGTACTGTGCGCAGTTCTGGTCGCCTCACTATAGGAAAGATGTAGAAGCTATTGAAAGGGTGCAGAGGAGATTTACAAGGATGTTGCCTGGACTGGGAGGCATGCCTTATGAAGATAGGTTGAGGGAGCTGGGACTCTTTTCCCTGGAGAGGCGAAGGCTGAGAGGCGACCTGATAGAAGTTTATAAAATGTTGAGAGGAATAGATAGGGTGGACTCTCAGAGGCTATTTCCCCGGGTTGAAATGGTCGCTACGAGGGGACACAGATTTAAGGTGCGGGGAGGGAGGTACAGAGGTGATGTTAGGGGTAAGTTTTTCACTCAGAGGGTGGTGAGTGATTGGAATCGGCTGCCGTCGTCGGTGGTGGAGGCGAACTCGCTGGGGTCTTTTAAAAGACTTCTGGATGAGTATATGGGGTTTAATGGGATTGGGGGTTATAGATAGGTCTATAGATTGGTGGGGTTGATGCGATCGGCGCAACTCGAGGGCCGAAGGGCCTGTTTGTGCTGTAATGTTCTATGTTCTATGTTCTATGTTCCTCCGTACCTCCCTCCCTCTGCACTGCTACGATGCAATCCTTAACTAACAACGCCACTCCCCCACCTCTCAGCGACCCACCCCTATCTCGCCTGAAACACTTATACCCAGGAACATTCAACTGCCAGTCCTACCCTTCCTTTAACCAAGCCTCTGTCACCGCCACCACTTCCAACTTCCTTTCGAACATTAATGCCTTCAGTTCATCTGTTTTGCCAGTCACACTCCTAGCATTGAAACACATGCACCGAAGACCCTCAGAAACAACCCGATCCTTCTTCCTACCCTCCGGGCTTACCCTATCCCCAATCCCAGTTCCGTCTACCTCCCCACTCCTCCTCCATATTAGTTTAAACCCTGCTGAAACACTCCAGCTAACCTTCCAGCTAAGATATGCATGCCCTTCCCAGTTAACTGTACCCCATCCCTCTTGTATATTTGCCGTTCTTTCATAAAGACTTCCCAGTGGTCTACGAATATAAAACCCTCTGCCCTACACCAATCCTTCAACCAAGCATTTAGTTGGATTATTTCATTATTTCTAGCCCTGCTAGCCCCAGGCACCGGCAGCAGCCCAGAGAACGCCACCCTGGAGGCCCTACATTTCAGCCTAGCCCCCAACTCCCTGAACTGCCTGCGTATGTCCCCCTTGCACTTTGTTCCTACATCCTTCTCTCCTACATGCACTATCACATCCGACTCAGTCCCTCCACCCTTCAAAATTCCCTCTACCCTTTCTGAAACATCCTGTACCCCTGCTCCAGGGAGGCAGACTACCATCCTGGAGTCCCGCTTTTGCCCACAGAACCGCCTGTCAATCCCTTTGACCTTCCCATCCCCCACCACTATCTCACACCCTGCACTCTTCACTTTCCGATCTCCCTCCCTTACCTTCTCTACCCCAACTGTCACCCCACCCTTGACATTCCGGGGTAATTCTTCCGGGGCGTTACTAGTGCCATGACTCCTGTCATTGTCTGGAGACAATACACATCTCTTTAACCTGTGATCAGTGCTCCTTCCACTCACATTATCAGCCACTTTAAGACTTGAACAGCAGGTTAGGTGTAAGGATTCGCATTCTAATCAGCAACTGTCTGTGCTTTGTATGCTCTGTCTGAGGCCAGAACTCTCCATTCACCTGACAAAGAGGCAGTCCCCTCGAAAGCTTGTGAGAATATTATCAAATAAATCGGTTGGACTAAAACCTGGTGTTGTCAGACTTTTTACTGTAATTCCTGGGGTGGCAGGTCTGTCATCTGAGGAGAGATTAAGCTGGTTATGATTATACTCACTGGAATTTAATCGAGTGAGAGGGGGTCTCATAGAAACTTACAAAATCCTAACCGCGTTAGACAGGGTAGATTCAGAAAGAACGTTTCCAATGGTGGGAGAGTTCAGAACCAGGGATCATAGTTTGGGGGTAAGGACTGATGGAAAAAACTTTTAAAACTGAGGTGAGGAGAAATTTTCTTCACCCAGAGGGTGGTGAATGTGTGGAATTCACAACCACAGAAAGTAGTTGAGGCCAAAACATTATCTGAATTCAAGACGGAATGAGATATAGTTCTTGGGGAAAGAGGATGTAAGGGGAAGGATATTGAATTTGATGATTAGCCATAATCAAAATGAATGGCGGAGCAGGGCTCAAAGGGCCAAATGGCCCACTGCTGCTTCTAGTTTCTATGTGGACTTTGCTTCAGTAAAAAGGTGTCCTCTCGGCTGAGTGGGGTCTTGAACCAGTGCAGATTCCACCTTTACCAAATGTTGCTGTGGCTGTTTCATAAATTATTGATCTTAACGACTTTCAAATGTCATCAGCTTTGGTATTTTTCCATCACTTGAACTTCAATGCGACATGTTGATATTTGGCAGCATTTTTCCTGGTGGGATGTTGATGTTTCATGTATGGAGCTGTGAAATCTTTGGTGATGTGCCTTCATTTTACTGTTCACTGGGGTGGTTTGATTGATTTGATTTATTCTTTTCACGTGTATTAGTATACAGTGAAAAGTATTGTTTCTTGCACACTATACAGACAAAGCATACCGTTCATAGAGAAGGAACCGAGACAGTGCAGAATGTGGTGTTACAGTCATAGCTAGGGTGTAGAGAAAGATGAACTTAATGCGAGGTAAGTCCATTCAAAAGTGTGATGGCAGCAGGGAAGAAACTGTTCTTGAATCAGTTGGTACATGACGTCAGACTTTTGTATCTTTTTCCCGAAGGAAGAAGTTGGAAGAGAATGTCTGGAGTGCATGGGGTCCTTAATTATGCTGGCTGCCCGAGGCAGCGGGAAGTATAGAGTCAGTGAATGGGAGGCAGGTTTGCATGATGGATTGGGCTACCTTTAAAATCGTTTGTAGTTTCTTGTGGTTTTGGGCAGAATAGGAGCCATACTAAGCTGCGATACAACCAGAAAGAATGCTTTCTATGGTGCATTTATAAAAGCTGGTGAGAGTTGTAGCTGAAATGCCAAATTTCCTTAGTCTTCTGAGAAAGTAGAGGCATTGGTGAGCTTTCTTAGCTGTAGTGTCGACATGGAGGAACCAGGACAGGTTGTTCGTGATCTGGACACTTAAAATCTTGAACTCTTGACCCTTTCTATTTCATACCTATAAATGTAGACAGGGATATGTCCTCCTTTACGCTTTCTGAAGTCAATAACAATCTCCTTCATTTTTTTGACATTGAGGGAGAGATTATTGTCACTGCACCAGTTCACCAGATACTCAATCTCATTCCTGTGCTCTGTCTCATCATTGTTTGAGATACGATCCATTACCATGGTATCGTCAGCAGACTTGAAAATCGAGTTGGAGGAGAATTTGGCCACACAGCCATAGGTGTATAGCAGGGGGCTGAGAACACAGCTTTGTGGGACACCGGTGTTGAGGGTGATCGTGAGGGAGGTGTTGTTGCCCATCCTTACTGATTGTGGTCTGTGAGTTAGGAAGTTCAGGATCCAGTCACAGAGGGAGGAGCCGAGGCCCAGGTCACAGAGTTTGGAGATGAGTTTTGTGGGAATAATTGTGTTGAAGGCTGAGCTGTTGTCACTAAATAGGCGTCTTTGTTATCTGGGTGTTCCAGGATTGAGTACAGGGCCAGAGAAATGGCGTCTGCTGTGGACCTGTTGCGTCAGTAGGCAAACTGTAGTGGATCCAGATAGTCCGGGAGGTTAGAGTTGATTCGTGCCAGGACTAACCTTTCGAAGCACTTAATAATAATGGATGCCAGGGCCACAGGATAATGGTCAATAAGGCACACTGCTTGCTTTTCTTTGATACCAGGATGATGGTCATCTTCTTGAAGCAGACCGGAACCTCAGATTGTTGTAAAGAGAGGTTGAAGATGTCTGTGAATACCCTCCCCAGCTGATCCAGGCAGGATCTGAGTGCTCGTCCAGGTACCCCATCTGGACCACGCTTTCTGTGGGCAACCTTCAAGAAAGCTGCTCTGATATCTGCAATAGTGACCTCAGATACAGGTTCATCCAGGGTAGAGGGCGTGATCTCACTGACCTCTTGCTCAAAATGGACATAGAATGCATTGAGTTCATAAGGGAGGAGTGCATGGATCCGGCTATTTTACATGCCTTCATCTTGTAGCCTGTTATTTGTTGCAACCTTGCCATGGAGGTCTGTATGGTTAATCTGGGACTCTAGTTTGGTCTGGTACTGTCTCTTGGCATCTTTGATGGATCTGCTTAGATCATGTCTAGCTTTTCTGTATAGGTCAGGGTCAACTGGCTTGAAGACCTCAGACCTGGACTTCAGCAAGCAGTGGATATCCCTGTTCATCCATGGTTCCTGGTTGGGGAACACACAAATTTGCTTCTTTGGCACACAGTCTTCTACACACTTACTAATGAAGTCAGTCACTGTAGTGGCGTATTCGGTCAGGCTAATTGCAGAGATTTTAAATATTGGCCAGTCCGCTGACTCCAAGGACTCCTGATGGAGATTATCCGATTCCTCAGACCAACATTGCATGAGTTTCTTTGATGAATTCTCCCATTTCAGCTTTTGCTTTGTAAGCCGGGAGTGGGAGCATAGCCTTGTGGTCTGATTTGCCAAAATGTGGGTGGCTGATAGCGTGGTAGGCATGTTCGATATTTGTGTACACCAGGTTTTAGTCCAACCGATTTATTTGATAATCAAATAAATCGGTTGGACTAAAACCTGGTGTTGTCAGACTTTTTACTGTGTTTACGCCAGTCCAACGCCGGCATTCCCACATCATGATATTTGTGTAGCAGGTTTATTTAGTAGCACAAGCCACTAACTTTCAGAGCACTGCCCCTTAATCAGGTAAGCGAGAGTTCTGTTCACAAACAGGTCATATAAAGACACAAACTCAATTTACAAAATGATGGTTGGAATGTGAGTCTTTACAGGTAATCAAGTTTTAAAGGTACAGACAATGTGATTGGAGAGAGGGTTAAGCACAGGTTAATGAGATGTGCATTGTCTCCAAACAGGACACTTACTGTCTAACTGTCCTGGCAACTGTCATGTTTGGAGACGACACACATCTCATTAACCTGTGCTTAACTCTCTCTCCACTCACATTGTCTGTACCTTTAAAACTTGATTACCTGTAAAGATTCACATTCCAACCATTATTTTGTAAATTGAGTTTGTGTCTTTATATGACCTGTTTGTGAACAGAACTCCCATTTAATGAAGGGGCAGCGCTCCAAAAGCTAGTGGCTTGTAAGAACATAAGAACATAAGAAATAGGAGCAGGAGTAGGCCATCTAGCCCTTCGAGTCTGCCCCGCCATTCAATAAGATCATGGCTGATCTGTCGTGGCTCAGTTCCACATTCCCGCCCTCTCCCCATAACCCTTAATCCCCTCTCTTATCAAAAACCCATCAACCCGCTTCTTAAAAATATTTAGCGAGGCAGCCTCCACCACTTCAACGGGCAGAGATTCACCACCTTTTGAGTGAAGAAGTTTCTCCTCAACTTTGTTCCAGAACTCTGTTCTACCAAATAAACTTTTTGGACTTTAACCTGGTGCCATGAGACTTTTTACTGTGTTTACCCCAGTCCAATGTCGGCATCTCCACACCATGATATTTGTGTAGCATCGGTCTAGGATGTTTGGGCCTCTGGTGCAACAGGAGATGTGTTGGTGATAACTTGGTAGAACGCCCTTGAACTTGGCCTGATTGAAGTCCCCGGCCATGATGAACAAGATGTTTCGTCACAAGGCTGTTTGTAGTGGCGTTTATTTAATCCAGTGTGATCTTCACGTCTGCGTGGGATGGGATGTTAACTGCCATTAGGATAACGCAGGTGAACTCCCGCGGAAGGTAGGAGGGCGGCATTTTAACCTCAGGTATTCTAGACCCGGGGAGCAGAAACTTGCCGGTAGTGACTGTGTCAAGCTCAGTCTGGCCGTTGATGCAGAGTTTGTTCACCCAGTTCAGGAGGTTGTTATCTACGGTCAGTGATCCTGCCCACACAGTGATAACCGAGGCACCTAGATCATGAATCTCTGACTGACGCGACCGGGAGGGATAACGTTGTTATGTCCCTCAGATGGATATGATTTTCATCAATATATTCAGGTGAAAAGATGCAGAGGAATTGAATTTGAGTTTTTTAAGGTGTTGAATTATATTTTGTTAAATTTGCAGTCACAGGTGGAAGGTTTGTCGAAGAAATGCAGCTGGACGGAGCGGATGGTCGAGAGATGGTTTAGACGAAGGCGCAATCAAGATCGGCCAAGTTTGATGAAAAGATTCCGAGAAGCTTGGTAAGTCTGAAATGTTGCAGGTTCTTGTTCTGAATATCAAAACCTCGTGTTTCTTTTACGGGACACATTTTGTATGTTGGATTGGTTTGGAGATTGAGATTTTTAATTGCTTTTTTTTATTTGTTCATGGGACACGGGCGTCACTGACTAGTCTGACAACCGAGGTTTAGGGAAATGTCGAAAGCTTGCGCGTTTACGATCAAATAAATCGGTTGGACTAAAACCTGGTGTTGTCAGACTTTTTACTGTGTTTACCCCAGTCCAACGCTGGCATACCCACATCGTCACTGACTAGGCCAGCATTTATTTCCCATCCCTAATTGTCCTTGAGAAGGTGGTTCTGAGCTGCCTTCTTGAACTGCTGCAATCGAGGTGACGTAGCTCCGCCCACAGTGCTGTAGACTGTGGCACGGTGATTTAAGGCAGCACAGTGGTCTCACAGTGCCAGGGGGCCAGGCCGTGGGTCACTGTCTGTGTGGAGTTCGCACATTCTCCTCATGTCTGCGTGGGTTTCCTCCGGGTGCTCTGGTTTCCTCCCACAGTCCAAAGATGTGTGGGTTAGGTTGATTGGCCATGACAAGAAATTGTCCCTTAGTGTCCAGGGATGCATATGTTAGAGGGATTAGTGGGTATAATATGTAGGGATATGAGGGTAGGGCCTGGGTGGGATTGTGTTTGGTGCAGACTCAATGGGCCGAAGGGCCTCTTTCTGCACTGTAGGATTCTATGATTCAATGAGCAGGTTAGGTGGATTGACCATACTACATTTACCCTAGAGGATTAGCAGGGTAAATGTGTGGGTTATGGGAATAGGACTTGAGTGGGATTGTAGTCGGTACAGACTTGATGGGCTGAATGGCCTCCCTCTGTACTATAGGGATCTATCATTCACTGCCAGGACTGAATCAGCACTGTCTGCCTTTGATTGTAGGAGAAACCTGTCTGGTTCACTAATGTCCTTATCCAGTCTGGCCTATATGTGACTCCAGAGCCCCAGCAACATGATTGAATCTTAATTGCCCTCTGAAACAGCCCAACAAACCACAGTTTAAGGGCAATAAATAGTAGCCTTGCCAGTGACCCCCAGATCCCATGTACAGGTGATGCTAACTTGCCCCTTATTGTCAGGGGGATTAGTTGCGTAAATATGTGGGGTTACGGGGATAGGGCCTGGGTGGGATTGTTATCGGTGCAGGCTCGATGGGCTGAATGCTCTCCTTTTACACTATAGAGATTTCATGATGCTCAGAAAAATCTCATCTTAAAGTTGCCATATCCAAAAGCATAGCTACTGTGCTGGGAGTGTCAGCCTAGATTTTGTGAACTGTTTTGGGGACTAGAGTTCTTGAGGTGTTACTGGGTAATGTCACTTTCTCTGAGTCAAGCCCCAGGTTCGAGTCCTGCTCCAGGACCTGTTTACCAATGAAGGTAGATTCATAATGTGACCAAACAGGATGATCCTCAGCCTGCAAATCTTTCCAAGCACCCTGTTAACAGCTGGTAAGAGTGGGAGAGACCTCTGGGCAGCCATGCTGATGTGGAATGACCTCTGGTGACAAATTAGTGACCTGTTCCAGGAAAGATTAGCTACGGAAATAGCTATCAACATGTAGTCCATCTGCCTCTTGCACCACGCGGTGTGGGAAGAGAGAAGAATAGAAACTTTTCTAGAATATGCCTGTAACATGTGGCTGAGGAGAAGGCAGCTGATGTTGCTCCTGATCTCATTGTGGAATGTAGAATTGAACATAAGAACATGAGAAATAGGAGCAGGAGTAGGCCATCTAGCCCCTCGAGCCTGCCCCGCCATTCAATAAGATCATGGCTGATCTGAAGTGGATCAGTTCCACTTTCCCGCTTTGTCCCCATAACCCTTAATTCCCCTGTCTATCAGAAACCTATCTACCCGTGAGTTAAATATATTTAGCGAGGCAGCCTCCACCACTTCAACGGGCAGAGAATTCCAGAGATTCACCACCCTTTGAGTGGAGAAGTTCCTCCTCAACTCCGATCTAAACTGCTCCCCCCTTATCTTGAGGCTGTGTCCCCTAGTCCTACTATCCTTTCTGAGCAGGAAGAATCTCTCTACCTCTACCCTATCCATCCCATTCATTATCTTATACGGCGGTTCTGTGGGCAAAAGCGGGACTCCAGGATGGTAGTCTGCCTCCCTGGAGCAGGGGTACAGGATGTCTCAGAAAGGGTAGAGGGAATTTTGAAGGGTGGAGGGACTGAGTCGGATGTGATAGTGCATGTAGGAGAGAAGGATGTAGGAACAAAGTGCAGGGGGGACATACGCAGGCAGTTCAGGGAGTTGGGGGCCAGGCTGAAATGTAGGGCCTCCAGGGTGGCGTTCTCTGGGCTGCTGCTGGTGCCTGGGGCTAGCAAGGCTAGAAATAATGAACTAATCCAATTAAATGCTTGGTTGAAGGATTGGTGTAGGGCAGAGGGATTTATATTCATAGACCACTGGGAAGTCTTTATGAAAGAACGGCAAATATACAAGAGGGATGGGGTACAGTTAACTGGGAAGGGCATGTATATCTTAGCTGGAAGGTTAGCTGGAGTGTTTTGGCAGGGTTTAAACTAATATGGAGGGGGGGTGGGGAGGTGGACGGAACTGGGATTGGGGATAGGGTAAGCCCGGAGGGTAGGAAGAAGGATCGGATTGTTTCTGAGGGTCTTCGGTGCATGTGTTTCAATGCTAGGAGTGTGACTGGCAAAACAGATGAACTGAAGGCATTAATGTTCGAAAGGAAGTTGGAAGTGGTGGCGGTGACAGAGACTTGGTTAAAGGAAGGGCAGGACTGGCAGTTGAATGTTCCTGGGTATAAGTGTTTCAGGCGAGAAAGGGGTGGGTCGTTGAGAGGTGGGGGAGTGGCGTTGTTAGTTAAGGATTGCATCGTAGCAGTGCAGAGGGAGGGAGGTACGGAGGATTAGGAATCGAGTTGCTATGGGTGGAGTTGAGGAATAGGAAGGGAGATGTTACTATGTTGGGTGTGTACTACAGACCGCCTAACAGCCCGAGGGCTGTGGAAGAAGGGATAAGCAGGGACATTCTAGATAAGTGCAGGAAGAATAGGGTGGTGGTAGTGGGAGATTTTAATCTCCCCGAGGTAGATTGGAATGTACTAAGATCAGAGGGTGCTGACGAGGAGGAATTTGTACAGTGTGTAATGGAAGGATCCCTGGAGCAGTACGTGGATAGACCGACCAGAGAGGGGGCTATACTGGACTTGGTTCTGGGGAATGAGCCTGGGCAGGTGGTTGACGTTGAGGTAGGAGAGCATGTGGCTAACAGTGACCACAACTCTGTCTGGTTCAAGATATTAATGGATAAAGATGAAGCCTGTCCTAAGGGGAGGGTGTTAAACTGGGGGAGGGCTAGATATAACCGGATTAGGCAGGATCTTAAAGATACGGACTGGGGTACGCTGTTTAACGGTAGGTCGACGCTGGGTATGTGGGAGTCTCTCAAGGGAAAACTAAAATCTTTACAGGAAAGACATGTGCCGGTCAAGAGGAAGGATGGGAAAGGTAGGATTAGAGAGCCGTGGGTAACTAGCGGTATTGAGGACCTGGTCAGGAGAAAGAGGGAGGCGTACACTAGATCTAGGCATTTGAGGACAGAGATAGCGTTAGAAGAATACAGAGAATGTAGGAGAGAACTTAAAAGGGGCATCAGAAAGGCAAAAAGGGGCCACGAAATGGCTTTGGCGGGTAGGATTAAGGAAAATCCTAAGGCCTTTTACTCCTATATTAGAAACAAAAGGATGGTTAGAGGGAACATTGGTCCTCTCAGGTACAGAGGAGGGGAACTATGCTTGGAGCCTGGGGGAATGGGGGAGATCTTGAATGAATACTTTGCGTCGGTATTCACTCAGGAGAGGGGTCTGATCTCTGCTGCTGAGCTTGAGAAGTTTGAGGATCCGTTGAGGGAAATAGTCATCATGAGGGAAGAGGGTTGGGACTTTTAGACAGTATAAAGACGGATAAATCTCCGGGGCCTGATGGTATCTATCCTAGGCTGCCAAGGGAGGTGAGGGATGAAATTGCTGGGCCTCTGACGCAAATCTTTGTCTCTTCTTTGGACACAGGTGAGGTCCCAGAGGATTGGCGGATTGCAAATGTAGTACCATTGTTTAAGAAGGGTCAGAGGGATAACCCAGGGAACTATAGGCCGGTGAGCTTGACTTCAGTTATAGGCAAGATAATGGAGAGGATCCTCAAGGATAGGATGTATGAGCATCTGGAGCGCTGCAATCTGATCAGGGATATGCAGCATGGCTTCGTTACAGGGAGGTCGTGCCTTACGAATCTATTGGAATTTTTTGAAGAGGTGACAAAAACGGTTGACAAAGGACAAGCCGTTGATGTTGTCTATATGGATTTCAGGCGTTTGACAAGGTCCCTCACGGTAGGCTGATAGAAAAGGTGAAGGCTCATGGGATACAAGGCCAGGTATGTAGATGGGTGGAGAACTGGCTTGGAAGGAGGAGACAGTGGGCAGTAGTGGAAGGCTCCTTTTCCAATTGGAGGTCTGTCACCAGTGGGGTGCCGCAGGGCTCGGTACTAGGACCTCTACTATTTGTAGTATATATTAATGACTTGGAAGAGGGGGTAGGTGGTGTGATCAGCAAATTTGCTGATGACACTAAGATGGTTGGATTGGCGGGTACTGAGGAGCAGTGCCTGGCAATGCAACAGGACATAGACAGGCTGGTAGATTGGGCAGATAGATGGTAAATGGAATTTAATCCGGAGAAATGCGAGGTGATGCACTTTGGCCGGAATAATGTGGAAGGGAGTTATATGATAAAAGGTAGAACTATCCGGAGTATAGATACGCAGAGAGACCTGGGGGTGCAGGTACACAAGTCCCTGAAGGTGTCGGTGCAGGTGCAGAATGTGATGAGGAAAGCGTATGGCATGTTAGCCTTCATAGGAAGGGGTATAGAATATAAGAGTAGGAGTCTGATGTTGCAGTTGTATAGAACGTTGGTTAGGCCTCACCTGGAGTACTGCGTCCAGTTCTGGTCGCCGTACTACCGGAAGGATGTAGAGATCCTGGAGAGAGTGCAGAGGAGATTTACCAGGATGCTGCCTGGTATGGAAGGGCTGTCTTACGGGGGAGATGGGGTGTGTGGGGGGTTGGGGGGGGGGGTGTGGGGGGAGGTGGGACAGATGTATCTCTGTGGGGGGGAGGGGGAGGCGGGTCAGAGCATCCTCTGAGTGGGGGGGGGGGGGGGGAGGAGACAAAGGGGCTGATCATCCGGTGGTGGGAGGGAGGCCCGATTGCTCACTGGTGGGGGTAGTAGGGCGGATGGATCTCTGGTGGTGAGGATTGAGTGGGGGGGAGGTGTGCTGCCACTCCGCAGGTGATCAGTGGGGAGTGCCGCACGTCCACTCCGGGAGGAGGGATCGTCCTTCTGGTTGTGGGGAGGGATCGCCTGCGGAGTGGCAGTGGACACCCTTGTTCCCCCCACCAGAGATCATTCCCTCCCCCCAACACCGATCAGTGAGCGATTGGTGCTTCCATATCTGCAAAGTACTTTGGACTACCCTAACGTGGTTTTTCTTTATTTTTCTATTCACCAGGCTGGCTGGCTGGCTGATTTTTAAGTATGTAATGTCCTTTACGTGCCTGCCCGCTCTGGCAATCCCCCTGTGCTGACTCAGCAAATAGGCTGCTGGGCACAGACAGAAACCAGCGCTGTGTCCCTGTGTGCTGATTACTGAGAACATTCTTCCTGAAGGTTCTCAATGCTGTAGCTGGAAAGGAATTGTCTTTTATTACATTTCATTTCAACATAAGTATTGAAATGAAATGTAATAACAAGATAATGAAGGGGCTAGATAGGGTAGAGGTAGAGAAATTCTTTCCACTTAGAAAGGAAACCAGGACTAGAGGTCACAGCCTCAAAATAAGGGTGGGGGGGGCTGCAGTTTAGAACAGAGTTGAGGAGGAACTTCTTCACTCAAAGGGTGGTGAATCTCTGGAATTCTCTGCCCGTTGAAGTGGTGGAGGCTGCCTCGCTAAATATATTTAAGTCATGGGTAAATAGATTTCTGATAGACAGGGGAATTAAGGGTTATGGGGAGAAAGCGGGAATGTGGAACTGATCCACTTCAGATCAGCCATGATCTTATTGAATGGTGGGGCAGGCTCGAGGGGCCAGATGGCCTACTCCTGCTCCTATTTCGCTCCTATTTCTTATCATTCAAAATATCCGGAGTGACAGCTGACTTGTCAATGTTGCATTGGAAACTGGGTTCATGAACAGAACACTTCAACATGAGTCAGGAGACCAAATGTTGGAATGAAACATTGGGTACCATGACAGCTCAGTGACTATCGCTGATTGCTGTGCAGATACATGGATTTGGGCCGGTGTCTGTGGGAGTTTGCACATTCTCCCCGTGCTTGCGTGGGTTTCCTACGGGCGCTCCGGTTTCCTCCCACACCCCAAAAATGTGCTCTTAGGCTGATTGGTGTTAACAAATTGTCCCTAAATTATTCGTTCCTCAGTCTGCTTATAAGTCTTTAAATTTGCACATCTTTATTGCGGAGTCCAATAGGTGTAGACAAAGGTCATAGGTAGAACATAGAACACTACAGCACAAACAGGCCCTTCGGCCCACAAGTTGCGCCGATCATATCCATACCTACCAGGCCATAGAACTATCTGTAACTCCCAATCCCATTAAATCCCATATACTCATCCAGAAGTCTCTTAAAAGACCCCAGCGAGTTCGCCTCCACCACCGACGGCAGCCGATTCCACTCACTCACCACCCTCTGAGGGAAAAACTTACCCCTAACATCTCCTCTGTAGAAGAGGCCACTCACAATGTTAAAATGGCGGCACGGGCTTGTTGGGCCGAAGGGCCTGTTTCCTGTGCTGTGTTGTTTTTTGTTCTTTGTTTGTTTGAAACAGAATGTCGAAATTCTCGGCAGGTCAGGCAGCATCTGTAGGGAGAGAGAGAGAGAGACCCAGTTAATGTTTCCGATTAATGATCTTTTGTCAGAACACGATCAAAAGCTGACTCTAAAACTGACTGAATCCTTCCCAAGGATCTGCCTCAGGATGTCTGTGTTAGCTGATATTGTTCATGGATTCTCTTCAGGTTAAATCAACTGCCATTATCTCTCTGCTCAAAATACCAATCCTTGAACCCAACATCCCTGCAAACAACCAGCTCACCTCCAACCTCACTTTCCTCTCTCAAATCCTGTACATGTTAGAGGGTGAGGGGGATTAGTCATGGTGAATATGTGGAGTTACAGGAGAGAGCCTGGGTAAGACACTTGGTCAGAGAGTTGGGCTGGGGGTGGTACAGTGGCACAGTGGTTAGTACTGCTGCCTCATAGTGCCAGGAACCCTGAGTTCAATTCCCAGTTTGGGCTGCTGTCTGTACAGAGCCTGCACATTCTCCCCGTCTCCTTATGAGTTTCCTTTGGGTGCTCCAGTTTTCTCCCACAGTCCAAAGATGTGCAGGTTTAGTGGATTGGCCATGCTAAATTGCCCTTTAGGGACTAGCTAGGGTAAATGCATGGGATTATGGGGAAAGGACCTGGTTATAATTGTGATTGGTGCAGACTTGATGCGCCAAATGATTCCATGATATTGTCACCTCCAAATCCATTCCTATTTTCCCCACAGTGCCAGGGACCCGGGTTCAATTCCAGACTTGGTTAACTGTGCGGAGTCTGCACAGTGTTCTCCCCGTATCTGCACGGGTTTCCTCCGGATGCTCCAGTTTCCTCACACAATCCAAAGATACATCACTCAAGGGGAATTAGCCACGGTGAATGTGTAGAGTTATGGGGATAGGGTGGGGGAGGGGGCCTGGGTAAGACACTTGGTCAGAGAGTTGGTGCAGACTTGATGGGCCAAATGGCCTCCTTCTGCTCTGCAGGGATTCTATGATTCTATGACTGTGACAAAGGTAAACATTCCGTCCTTGTTTCTCTGACCAGTTCACAGCCTTTAACATAATTGAACTACACCATCTCCCCTCTCCTGCTGGGTGGGACTGCTCTCACCTGCTTCCCTTCTCATCTATCCTAGCCTGAGAACAACTTGCATCGAGTTTGCTTTGACAAAGGGTCATCCGGACTCGAAATGTCAGCTCTTTTCTCTCCTTACAGTTGCTGCCAGACCTGCTGAGATTTTCCAGCATCCCCAGTCAATTGCTTTCATTTACTGCAGTTGTTTCCCTTTCTGCTCTCACACAATCACCCCAAGGATCTGCCCTTGCACCTTTCCCCTTCCTATTTCTCATATACATTCTGTCTGTCAGTGCATTATCTGGAAGTATATTGCTGCTTTTCACATGGACATGAATGACACTTCCCTCTACCTCACCACTTCACGCTCCCATTGGCTGACTGCAAGAGCAAAAATGTCTTCCAGTTCAGTACTGACAAGTCTGAAATCCACTTCCTGCTTCACATCCTGTTCCCTAGTTATTGTCCTGTTCCCTAACTACAGTCTCAGGTTAACTCAATCTGTTTGGCACCTTTAATCCTGAGATTATCTTCCAGCCTCCTGTTCCCACCACCACTAACACTGCCTATTTCCAATAACTTTGCCCAGTTTTGTCCTGACTCAGCTTTATCCGCTGCTGAATCCCTCATCCTTGCCTCCAATTCATCAGGATGTGACTATTCCAAAGCACTTCCTCGCTGCTCTCCGACATTCTACCCTCTCGGATCATCCAAAACTGCTGCTTGTGTCTTTGTCCCTTCAAGTTGCACTGTTCCCCTTCACCCCTGTGCTCGGTGACCTACACTGAGTCCCAGTCAGAGCTTTAAAATTCTCATCCTAGTTTTCAATTTCCTCCCTAGCCTTGCCCCTCCCAGTTTATTCAACCCCGTCCGGTCCCACAATCCACTGCGATCTCCCTCCTCTAATTCTGCACTTATGCATTGGCCTCTCCTCTAGTGGTTTGATTCAGTTGTGATGTGGGTATGCCGGCGTTGTCAGACTTTTTACTTGATTCAGTTGCCCAGGCTTCCCTGAACCCACCCCTCCACCACTCCACCTTCCCTGTGCCTCTCCACTTGGGGGGTCTGGGGGGCAGTGAAGTGACTGGCCCAGCCCAGACCACAAAACAAGCAATTGAGAATTGGCAGGATGTTTTATTCCATTTTCGTGTTTTTTATCTCGAGCCACAGTATTGGTTATGGTGTAAATCAGGCTGAGCACTCAGGGTATTTTTCAATGGCAGCAGAGACCGCTCTCCCCCTCCTCTCCCACTATGGGGATTGTGTCATTCCTGCTGGATTAAGCTGGGTGATGGTGGACATTTCAGTGGCTGAGCTCTGAAGGAGAGAGCTGTTAGTGGTTTTCAGAGGTTTAATGGCTCGTAGAACACAAACTATACAATAAAGTGACAACAAGAGGTTGAGGAAAGGATTGCGGAGACGATCCTTGTTAGGAGTGAAAGTAATAGGGTAATTGTTATGGGGGACTTTAACTTTACTCATGTAGATTGGAATTGCTACAGCTCTAGCTCGTTAGAGGGGTCAGTTTTTGTTCAAAGTGTGCAAGAAGGTTTTTTTGACTCAGTATGTAGATAGGCCGACGAGAGGTGAGGCTATATTGGATTTGGTGCTCGGTAATGAGCCAGACCAGGTGCTAGACTTGGAAGTTGGTGTACAGTTTGGGGATAGTGATCACAATTCGATTACGTTCACCTTAGTGATGGAAAGGGATAGGCATGAACCTCGGGTCAGTAGTTTCAGCTGGGGGAAGGGTAATTATGAGGCTATTAGGAGAGAATTAGGAAGCATTGGTTGGAATGGGAGATTACAGGGACTGGGAACATCCGAGATGTGGAGATTTTTCAAGGAGCAGCTATTGCGGGTCTGTGATAAGTATATCCCTGTCAGGCAAGGAGGATTTGGTAGGCCCAGGGAACCGTGGTGCACCAAAAAAGTTGAGTCGTTGGTTAGGAAGAAAAAGGAGGCTTATGTTCGGATGAGGCTTGAGGGCTCAGGTAGTGCATTAGAAAGTTTTAGATTGGCTAGGAGGGAGTTGAAGAGGGAGTTAAGAAGGGCTAAAAGAGGGCATGAGATGATTTTGGCTGATAGGATTAAGGAGAACCCTAAGGCGTTTTACAGGTATGTCAAGAACAGAAGGTTGGTTAGGACAAGATTAGGGCCAGTTACAGACAGTAGAGGGAAGTTGTGTGTGGAACCGGAGGAGATTGGAGAGGCGTTGAACCAATATTTCTCTTCGGTGTTCACGCAAGGGGACAGGAATGTAGCTGAGGAGGACACTGGGGTGCAGGGGTGTGTAATAGATAGTATTGCAGTTGATACGGGGGATGTGCTGGATATTTTAGAGGGATTGAAAATAGATAAGTCCCCTGGTCCAGATGGGATTTACCCTAGGATTCTTTGGGAGGCAAGAGGGGTGATTGCGAAGCCTCTGGCTCTGATCTTCAGGTCGTCGTTAGTCTCTGGTATAGTACCAGAAGATTGGAGGACAGCAAATGTTGTCCCATTGTTTAAGAAGGGGAGAAGGGACTTCCCTGGGAATTATAGACCGGTGAGTCTTACTTCTGTGGTGGGTAAGGTTTTGGAAAGGATTATTAGAGACAGGATTTATAGTTATTTGGAAAGTAATGAGTTGATTAGAGACAGTCAGCATGGTTTTGTAGCGGGTAGGTCATGCCTTACTAACCTTATCGAGTTCTTTGAGAAAGTGACCAAAGAGGTGGATAGGGGTAAGGCAGTTGATGTGGTGTATATGGATTTTAGCAAGGCGTTTGATAAGGTTCACCATGGTAGGCTTCTGCAGAAAATGCAGATGTATGGGATTGGGGGTGATCTAGGTAATTGGATCAGGAATTGGCTAGCAGATAGGAGACAGAGAGTGGTGGTTGATGGGAAATATTCGTCATGGAGTTCGGTTACAAGTGGTGTGCCTCAGGGATCTGTTTTGGGGCCACTGCTGTTTGTAATTTTTATTAATGATCTGGATGAGGGTATAGTTGGGTGGATTAGTAAGTTTGCTGATGACACCAAAGTCGGAGGTGTGGTAGATTGTGAGGAAGGGTGTCATAGTTTGCAGGATGACTTAGAAAGGTTGCAGAGCTGGGCTGAGAGGTGGCGGATGGAGTTTCATGTGGAGAAGTGTGAGGTAATTCATTTCGGTAGGAATAACAGATGTGTTGAGTATAGGGCTAACGGGAGGACTTTGAATAGTGTGGAGGAGCAGAGGGATCTAGGTGTATGTGTACATAGATCCCTGAAAGTTGGGAATCAAGTAGATAAGGTTGTTAAGAAGGCATACGGAGTTTTGGCGTTTATTGGTAGAGGGATTGAATTTAGGAGTCGCAGCGTCATGATGCAACTGTACACATCTCTGGTGCGGCCGCACTTGGAGTTTTGTGTGCAGTTCTGGTCCCCACATTACAGGAAGGATGTGGAGGCTTTGGAGAGGGTGCAGAGGAGGTTTACCAGGATGTTGCCTGGTATGGAGGGGAGATCCTATGAGGAGAGATTGAGAGATTTGGGGTTGTTTTCGCTGGAAAAAAGGCGGCTAAGAGGGGATCTCATTGAAACATATAAGATGATTAGAGGTTTAGACAGGGTAGATAGTGATAGCCTTTTTCCTAGGATGGAGAAAGCTAGCACGAGGGGGCACGATTTTAAATTAAGGGGGGGTAGTTATAGGACAGATGTCAGGGGTAGGTTCTTTACCCAGAGGGTGGTGAGGGACTGGAATGCCCTGCCAGCTGCAGTTGTAAATGCACCTAGTTTGGGGGCGTTTAAAAGATCTGTGGATAGGTTTATGGATGAAAAGGGATTGGTTTAGGCTAGTGGGTCATTGTTTTGTAACTGGTCGGCGCAACATCGTGGCCGAAGGGCCTGTTCTGCGCTGTAATGTTCTATGTTTAACAAAATCAATGTTAGTTTGTGCAAGAAAATTGAACAATCTGCGCACAATCTGTGACCATAAATTAGCAATTGGAACAATGCAGTGTCATCATTCAGAGGAAGATTAATCCAGATCGGGACATTTGATCTGACCTCAAATCTGTGAATTTTCTCTTCATTGTAGCAAGCTGTGCATTAATCTCAGAGCATCTGTTCAAAATTGATATCAGATTCCTTATGTTTCAAAATTAAATCTATGATTTATTGAGATCAAAATGGGAGAGTTAGTGTGGAGCTATCTCCTGTAATGGTAGTTTTAGTAGTTTGAATAATTAAGCACACAGATTTATTTACCCGTATTCCTGCAACATTGCTGCCTCGTACTGAATACAATCACACAGGAATGTGCTTTTTATCTTGCCTTTATGCTCAAATCTTCACAGCGAGTGTCAGCAATGTCTGACTGTTGGTGACATTACAACCAACACTAGTCCTATTCTCATCACAGAAGGGCAGAGATAACTGGATAATGGGCTACAAATCCTGACCCACTCCCTGTCTTGGGGACACAGTAAGGAATCCCAATGCCTTCATGAGCTCCAGAGGCTGTACACTCACTGTGCTGGGAAATTGTCTCGGTGACATCCAGTGAATCAGCAGAGGTGTAGGTTCATGCTGAACCTCTCACACATCACGTGAATGTGTCAGCAGCAGCAAGCACTCACATGGTGGATTTACATTTGACATTACTCGGTGCAAGCTCAGAAACATGCCACAAGCAATGGGTTCAAAGGTGATACCAAGATACCTTCCTGAGAATGACTTTTACTGGGCCTGGGAGATGGTTGCCTATCTCTACCCACTGACCCAGAGAGAGAAAATCATAGAACCACAAAGGTTTACTTCGCAAGAAGGAGGCCATTCAATCCATCAGATCTGTGTCAGAACTTTGCAAGAACAATCCAGAACTAAACCTACTATCCCATTCTCTCCCCATGCCCTCTATCTTCCTCCAGATAAATAAATATCCACATTTTTGTTAAAAGGCACAACCTCAGTCACTCTGTGACAAAATATTTTGTGCTCCAACAGCCCTTTGCATAAATATATTTCCCCGGGTCTCTCTCCTCAGTTGTTCTGGAGCGAGGAGGAGTCAATCCTGGTTCCACAGTGAATTAGCTGAAAGAAATTAGCTTTCCAACAGCAGTTTCCTAACTAGCCCCGATTAGTATATTTACATTGATATTTATTGGTATTTTAGTGGGCAATCTAGTTGTGAGGGAGCCCTTGGGGACAAGAGACTATAATATGATAGAATTCTTTGTTAAGATGGATAGCGATGTAATTGATTCTGAGACCAAGGTCCTGAATCTCAATAAAGGAAATTATGATGGTATGAAGTGGCCATAATGAGCTGGGAAACATTACTGAAAGGAAAGACGGTGGGCAGGTAATGGCAAGCATTTAAAGAATAGGTGAACTCTAAAATTTGTTTATTCCCGTTTGGTGCACGAGTGATAAGGAAATTGTGGCCAAACCATTGCTTACAAGGAAAATTAGAGGCAGTACCAGATTCAAGGAAGAAGCATACAAATTGGCAAGAAAAAGCAATAGGCCTGAGGATTGGGAGCAGTTTAAAATTCAGCAAAGGAGGATCAAGGGGTTGATTAAGAAGAGTATGAAAGTAATCTAGCGAGGAACATAAAAACGGACTGAAAAAGTTTCTGTAGACGTAAAGAGAAAAAGATTGACAAAAATAAATGTAGGTTCCTTACAGTCAAAAGCAGGAGAATTCATAACAGAGAATGAGGAAATGGCCAAGGAATTAAATTCGTTCTTTCCTTCAGTCTTTACAAATGAAGACATGAATAATGTGCCAGAAATGTTAAGAAAAACATGTTTTAGTGAGGCGCTGAAGGAAATCAGCACTAGTAGAGAAATGGTTTTGGGGAAATTTTGGCTGAACCAACGGGATGAACGAGTACACTATTAAGGGCAGGGGTCTTAGTAGCGTTGAAGAGCAGAAGGATCTCGGGGTCCGGGTCCACAGGACTCTTAAATCGGCCTCGCAGGTGGAGGAGGTGGTCAAGAAGGCGTATGGTGTACTGGCCTTCATTAATCGAGGGATTGAGTTTAGGAGTCGGGAGGTAATGCTGCAACTTTACAGGACCCTCGTCAGGCCTCATTTGGAGTACTGTGCGCAGTTCTGGTCGCCTCACTATAGGAAAGACGTAGAAGCTATTGAAAGGGTGCAGAGGAGATTTACAAGGATGTTGCCTGGACTGGGAGGCATGCCTTATGAAGATAGGTTGAGGGAGCTGGGACTCTTTTCCCTGGAGAGGTGAAGGTTGAGAGGCGACCTGATAGAAGTTTATAAAATGTTGAGAGGAATAGATAGGGTGGACTCTCAGAGGCTATTTCCCCGGGTTGAAATGGTCGCTACGAGAGGACACAGATTTAAGGTGCGGGGAGGGAAGTACAGAGGTGATGTTAGGGGTAAGTTTTTCACTCAGAGGGTGGTGAGTGAATGGAATCGGCTGCCGTCGTCGGTGGTGGAGGCGAACTCGCTGGGGTCTTTTAAAAGACTTCTGGATGAGTATATGGGGTTTAATGGGATTGGGGGTTATAGATAGGTCTATAGATTGGTGGGGTTGATGCGATCGGCGCAACTCGAGGGCCGAAGGGCCTGTTTGTGCTGTAATGTTCTATGTTCTATGTTCTAAATTGATGGGATTGAAGGTGGATAAATCTCCAGTTCCTGATAATCTTCATCCAAGAGTACTTAATTCGAGTTGATTTATTATTGTCATATGTATTAGTAGACAGTGAAAGTATTGTTTCTTGTGTGCTTATACAGACAAAGCATGCCATTCATAGAGAAGGAAAGGAGAAAGTACAGAATGTAGTGTTACAGTCATGGCCAGGGTATAAAGAAAGATCAACTTAATGTAAAGTACGTTCATTGAAGAGTGATGGCACCAGGAAAAGTACGTGTCCTCAGACTTTTGTATCATTTTCCCGACAGAAGAAGGTGGAAGAGAGAATGGGATGCGTGGGGTCGTTAATTCAGGAAGTGGCCCTGGAAATAGTATAGAACATAGAACATAGAACATTACAGCGCAGAACAGGCCCTTCGGCCCACGATGTTGCGCCGACCAGTTACAAAACAATGACCCACTAGCCTAAACCAATCCCTTTTCATCCATAAACCTATCCACAGATCTCTTAAACGCCCCCAAACTAGGTGCATTTACAACTGCAGCTGGCAGGGCATTCCAGTCCCTCACCACCCTCTGGGTAAAGAACCTACCCCTGACATCAGTCCGATAACAACCCCCCCTTAATTTAAAGTCGTGCCCCCTCGTGCTAGCTTTCTCCATTCTAGGAAAAAGGCTATCACTATCTACCCTGTCTAAACCTCTAATCATCTTATATGTTTCAATGAGATCTCCTCTTAGCCGCCTTCTTTCCAGCGAAAACAACCCCAAATCTCTCAGTCTCTCCTTATAGGATCTCCCCTCCATACCAGGCAACATCCTGGTAAACCTCCTCTGCACCCTCTCCAAAGCCTCTACATCCTTCCTGTAATGTGGAGACCAGAACTGCACACAAAACTCCAAGTGTGGCCGCACCAGAGTTGTGTACAGTTGCATCATGACGCTGCGACTCCTAAATTCAATCCCCCTACCAATAAACGCCAAGACACCGTATGCCTTCTTAACAACCTTATCTACTTGATTCCCAACTTTCAGGGATCTATGTACACATACACCTAGATCCCTCTGCTCCTCCACACTATTCAAAGTCCTCCCGTTAGCCCTATACTCAACACATCTGTTATTCCTACCGAAATGAATTACCTCACACTTCTCCACATTAAACTCCATCCGCCACCTCTCAGCCCAGCTCTGCAACCTTTCTAAGTCACCCTGCAAACTATGACACCCTTCCTCACAATCTACCACACCTCCGACTTTGGTGTCATCAGCAAACTTACTAATCCACCCAACTATACCCTCATCCAGATCATTAATAAAATTAGTAGATCCATTGGTAGCTATTTTCCAAAATTCTCTCGACTCTGGAATAGTTCCTACAGATTGGAGGAAAGCTAATGTGAGGCATTATTCAAAAAGGGAAATAGAGAGAAAACAGGGAACTATAGACCCATG
This sequence comes from Prionace glauca, assembly GCA_037974335.1. NCBI lineage: Eukaryota > Metazoa > Chordata > Chondrichthyes > Carcharhiniformes > Carcharhinidae > Prionace > Prionace glauca. Next base: position 37,262,366 of record CM075750.1, on the reverse strand, counting down.
AGTCTAACACCAGTACTGGGGAAGTTGCCTAGAGTCCATTATCAAGGTTTTCATAGCTCGGCATTTGGAAGGCAGTGGGATAATCAGACACAGTCAGCATGGATTTATAAAAGGGAAATCATGCTTGATGAATCTAATGGAATTCTTTGAGGATGTAACTGGTAGAATTGACTGAGCAGAAACAATGGATGTGGTTTATTTAGACTTTCAGAAGGCTTTTGACAAGATCTCACATAACAGATTACTGTGTAAAGTTAAAGCACGTGGGAATGCCTTGAGATGGATAGAAAGCTGGTTAACAAATAGGAAGCAAAGAGTTGGCAAAATGGTCTTTTTCTGATCGGCAGTCAGTGACTAGTGGGGTTCCTCAGGGATCTGTGCTGGAACCCCAACTGGTCACATTATGTATTAATGATTTGGAAGAGGGAACTGAATGTATTACCTCCAAATTTGCAGATGATACAAAGTTGGGTGGAAGGGTGAGCTGTGAGGAGGATACAGAGAGCTTCAGCATGATTTGGACATGCTGTGTGTGTGAGCATGTGCATGACAGTTGCAGTATAATGTGGATAAGTGTGAGGTTATCCACTTTGGTAGCAATAATAGGAAGACAGATAATTACTTGAATGGGTGTAAACTGAGAGATGTGCATACTTAGTGAGACCTTGGAGTCCTCATGCAAGAGTTGCTGAAAGTAAGCACGCAGGTACAGCAGGCAGTAAAGAAGGCAAATGTTTATTTTGCACCCTATATATTTCATCTTGAAAATTTTGACACTTTCTAACTGCTTTGTCCAGTTAATTTCACCCAAATCCCCTTTTGCACCTTTATCTTGGCCTTCTCATGATCTTATTTAAGTCTATGTTGTGTTTGCTATTTCCCACTGTTCTCCCATTCGCCCTAATTGCTTAAACAACGCTTCTTTCCTTGTTGCACAGACACACCGAGGCAGCAGTCCTGTAAATCTGAATATTTCCCCTCATGTTTTATCTTTCTCCATTGATGGGGTGGGGCGCTGCTTTGGAAATGAGACCTGTCCAAGGCCTTCCAAATTCTGAAGAGTTCAGTTGGATAGTTGTTGAGAAAAAGCTTCCTCTTCTCTTTGTAAATTTAAGACAGTCACCAGTAAGTCCGCAAGGAATTCTGGAAAAAATTTTTATTTGAAAAAGCGCACTTAGATTGTGGAGTTGGTTCCCATGGTGAGGTTAATGGGGAAACTAGATAAACATGAGGAGGAGAAATGGGGTGGAAAGAAGTTTGTGTGAAACATCAATCCCACATTCACCCGCTGACATTCTGTCAACTCTATCCATTACATTCCCATCCAAACATAAACCACATTTTGATAAAGCTAATAAAATAAACATACATAAATCACCGAGGAGGGAGTGGTGATATTTGATAGGATACGGGTAGGGATGCTCAAAGTAGAAGTCATCTGATTGCAGAAAGAAGGGGAGATGGAGACAGAGATGGATCAGGGAGGGGGTGACCGATTGATGTGAGGGGAACTGATGAGAAGGAAGGGGGCGGTGGGGGAAGGGGCAGCGCCTCTGCTTTAATGCTGCTTTTCCTGCAGGGTGGAGATGTTAATTGTAATGCACTCCCCACTCCCACCCTTCGACCCCTGACCCTAGGTCTCAGTCTCTTCCAATAGTATCTGTACCACAGCCTTTGAGGAAAGATCCACTATCCTGAGTACATTGATGCTCCGAGTGCCTTTCCTGCTTCAGATTTCTGGGATCCACAGGCAGAGCAGAGAAAGCTTGTTGCCAAAATGTGCCGCGGACTCTGTGTCCTCGGTTCCTCAGTAGCAGTTTGGTCTGGACTTGGTGTCTTGCACTGATAGCACTGGCCAATGGACAGGGCTTAGGGAGTGGGATAGTGCTTTCAAAGAGCCAGCAATGGGCTGAATGGCCTCCTCCTGTTCACTGTGAATGATGAGCACATTCTCATTGTGGTCAGTGTGGTTTTGTACGGAAATTATTTGACTGTATAAATGGTTTGTTTTCTAGCTGGCGATGTACGTTTTATCTCCTGGCATTTACTGGTGGTGTAGCTGTTCTCATTGATGTGAGTATTTTCACCGCAGGATTTGACACATCGTGAATGGACAGTGACAACTCCATATGCATGAGATTTAGTTATGGTTAGTTTTGATACATTCAGGATGAGTTAACTCTGGCAGGAACTCGATAGGACAGGAGTTAATATTCAGGTGGTGTCTTTATCACCCATCAATAGGCAACCTCCCTCACCAGGTATAACAGTCGGAGATTTTGGCTGGCGATTGTGGTTTTCCAACCTGAACTCTGGGGGGCAATTCTCCCAAAAATGCTGGATTGGCAAGAAAACTGGTCTCGATTGTGACTGTTTTTTCAATGCAACTTCAGACCCGAATCTCCACACTGTGTGCAATGCAGAGGTCACAATTAGAACATAGAACATTACAGCACAAACAGGCCCTTCGGCCCTCGAGTTGCGCCGATCACATCAACCCCACCAATCTATAGACCTATCTATAACCCCCAATCCCATTAAACCCCATATACTCATCCAGAAGTCTTTTAAAAGACCCCAGCGAGTTCGCCTCCACCACCGATGACGGCAGCCGATTCCATTCACTCACCATCCTCTGAGTGAAAAACTTACCCCTAACATCACCTCTGTACTTCCCTCCCCGCACCTTAAATCTGTGTCCTCTCGTAGCGACCATTTCAACCCGGGGAAATAGCCTCTGAGAGTCCACCCTATCTATTCCTCTCAACATTTTATAAACTTCTATCAGGTCGCCTCTCAACCTTCGCCTCTCCAGGGAAAAGAGTCCCAGCTCCCTCAACCTATCTTCATAAGGCATGCCTCCCAGTCCAGGCAACATCCTTGTAAATCTCCTCTGCACCCTTTCAATAGCTTCTACGTCTTTCCTATAGTGAGGCGACCAGAACTGCGCACAGTACTCCAAATGAGGCCTGACGAGGGTCCTGTAAAGTTGCAGCATTACCTCCCGAGTCCTAAACTCAATCCCTCGATTAATGAAGGCCAGTACACCATACGCCTTCTTGACCACCTCCTCCACCTGCGAGGCCGATTTAAGAGTCCTGTGAACCCGGACCCCGAGATCCTTCTGCTCTTCAATGCTACTAAGACTCCTGCCCTTGATAGTGTACTCGTTCATCCCGTTGGTTCTGCCGAAATGGACGACTACACATTTATCTGCGTTGAAGTCCATCTGCCACTTCTCCGCCCATTCCTGCATCCTATCTATGTCCTGCTGCAACTTTTGACATCCTTCCAGACCATCCACAACACCGCCGACCTTCGTGTCATCATTATTAAAAACCTGGGGACTGGGGTCTATTTGTGCCAGAGTCTGACAGTTCCAGAACTCTGTGCATGCACAGTGATCACAATCTGTGAATCTGCCCATTTGCTGGTCAGCTCGGAACCCCCTCAATGCTGCACCCCTCCCTCCGGCTCGGGACCCCCTCAATGCTGCACCCCTCCCTCCGGCTCGGGACCCCCTCAATGCCGCACCCCTCCCTCCGGCTCGGGACCCCCTCAATGCTGCACCTCCCAGCTGTACCCACCCCACTCACCACCCCGCATTCCCCACGGCCTGAGTGCAGCCCCCATGACAATTCCTGGCCAGTACCACCCCCCCCCCCCCATTCTCGGAGTGCCCTGATGTCCAGTGTCCCCACCCCCCCATACCCAGCAGTGGCAATCTCCCCTCACCCCAGCAGACCCACCCCCAGCCTGCCGTGATCACTAGCCTTCTTCTAGCCCAGACCGATACTCATGCAGAGTGCTATTGGGGCATCCCCATGCCATTCTAGAACCCCTTTCTAGAACCCTAGAAAATCTATGGTCATTCTAGAACCCTACAGTGCAGAAACAGGCCCTTCGGCCCATCGAGTCTGCACCGAACACAATCCCACCCAGACCCCATCCCCATATCCCTACACATTTACCTGCTAATCCCTCTAACCTACACATCCCAGGACACTAAGGGGCAATTTTAGCATAGCCAATGAACCTAACCCGCACATCTTTGGACTGTGGGAGGAAACCGGAGCACCCGGAGAAAACCCACGCAGACACGAGGAGAATGTGCAAACTCCACACAGGCAGTGACCCGAGCTGGGAATCGAACCCAGGACCCTGGAGCTGTGAAGCAGCAGTGCTAACCACTGTGCTACCGTGCCGCCAATCTCCTCCTAGGTTCTGCCCACAATAGGCCCTGCCCTCTTGGCACTGCCTGACACCTGATGTCCAGTGCCAAGGTGTCCCCTGGGCAGGGGCACTTTGCCTCTTGGGCAGTGCTGGCAGCACAGGCTGGCACTGCCAGGGTGCCCATTCCCAAGAGGCACCCCCTACCCCTTCTTCACTCCAGCAGGGTCTAACCCCACTGGAGTCAAATACTCTTGGCGGGCTGCGAGATGCTATCAGACCCGGCAAGCTCCATGCCAGGCCCGATAATCACATTAAAATAGATTTAAAATACATTTGAACAAGACTTGAATCACTTAGCTCTCTTCCCGCCAGTTTCCAGCGCCATTCTGAATGTGACTGTTCTCCAGTTCTGGGAGGTGTGAATGTGTTGGGAACCTGCGATTCAGGCGTATGCGCATCTCCCAACCCGATCCACCAGAAGATGTGTGGCTCGCGATGGGAAAATTGCCCCCCCCCCCCCCCCCCACACACCACCCCCCACCCCCACCCCCCACCCTGTCGCCGATTACGAAATTCCTGATCTCTCCACATTGATGAGACGCTGTTGGTTCCACCTCAGAACTCCCTCAAGTAAGGCATTCATTGTTTAAACCACCCTGGATCTGATGTAGAAGACACCCAACTTTTGGTACACATCTGGGAAGCAAGGGGTGGCTGGCATGGCAGCCAGTTTAGAACCAGCATAGAACCCTACAGTGCAGAAACAGGCCCTTCGGCCCATCGAGTCTGCACCGAACACAATCCCACCCAGACCCTATCCCCATATCCCTACACATTTTACCTGCTAATCCCTCTAACCTACACATCCCAGGACACTAAGGGGCAATTTTAGCATAGCCAATGAACCTAACCCGCACATCTTTGGACTGTGGGAGGAAACCGGAGCACCCGGAGAAAACCCACGCAGACACGAGGAGAATGTACAAACTCCACACAGGCAGTGACCCGAGCCGGGAATCGAACCCAGGACCGTGGAGCTGTGAAGCAGCAGTGCTAACCACTGTGCTACCGTGCCGCCCAGTTTGCGTCGTTACGTTACCGTCCAGAGAACCCCTATCTTTTATGGGGTGCAAGAGACAGTGGGGGCAATTCTCCCATCGCGACCCACAAATTTTCTGATGGATAGGGTCAGGAGATGCGTATGTCGGCCACTTCACAGGACTGTCCCAGAGCAGTCCTCTTCTGCACTGTGGGGTTGTATGATTCTATGACCCTTGTGGTGGGTGGCGAGTGCGCTGTACTTTAAATTAATTAATTAGCTGTAAAGACATCGCACATGGTGAGGATGTGACAGGTGATATAGAATTATTAGTTTGTTCTTTCTGTGGTATTTTGAGTGTAAAGGAAGGTTTGGCTGATATTTATTCTAATTTGATTAATGCTGTTCATGCTGTATTTTCCTATTCTTTTGTAGAAGCCATGGTTTTATGATACGTGGGAGGTGTGGGTAGGATATCCCAAACAGGTGAGTTTACTTTAACTGCTGAACTGTTCATTGTCTGGTTTCTGCCCATTTTCATATCCTTGTGTTGGTAATTATAAGCTTCCCTCTCAGTGCAGTTGGCATTGAAAGTGTTTGTGAAACTTCTCTCTCAGGGTGGAGAGTGACTTGCTTCGAGTCTGGTTTGATGGGTTTTTGAGGTGGTGGATCAGTCCAATGACTGATCTACAGATTCTGTCACATATGGGACAATTGGTTCTGGAAGTGTGGGGTAGTTCGGATTGTTCGGATGTTTGCTCCCTCTGATGCCTCAACTTTGTGTTTATACGCTCCCAGAGTCCTGCCATGTATCCCCTGCCCTCCCAAATCACTTGTGTTTTCTTTTAGGGGCGGCACGGTAGCACAGTGGTTAGCACTGCTGCTTCACAGCTCCAGGGTCCTGGGTTCGATTCCCGGCTCGGGTCACTGCCTGTGTGGAGTTTACACATTCTCCTCGTGTCTGCGTGGGTTTTCTCCGGGTGCTCCGGTTTCCTCCCACAATCCAAAGATGTGCGGGTTAGGTTCATTGGCTATGCTAAAATTGCCCCTTAGTGTCCTGGGATGTGTAGGTTAGAGGGATTAGCAGGTAAATGTGTAGGGATATGGGGATAGGGTCTGGGTGGGATTGTGTTCGGTGCAGACTCGATGGGCCGAAGGGCCTGTTTCTGCACTGTAAGGTTCTATGGTTCTCCATTCTGAACCTTCTCCATTGTGTTCAGTTACAAGCCAGGATTTCCCACCAGTCGGCAAGAGAAGTTTGATCTCTTCAGGAAAGCATTTCGCTGTCTTCCTGGGAATGTCCAGCCACAAAAGAGTTCCTAGTGGGACAGTTGTTTTAGGAACCTGACATATAAGTGATACATGCTGCCCGGTGGAGCTGGTTTTGAGGTTAGCGCCTCAATGCTGGTCTTGCTGCTTTGGAAGAGGCTGGTGTTGTTGGACTGCCTTGAGGCAGTAGACTCTGGACTGATCTACAACTGTCAGCAGTTCTACATCACTGACTATTTCTCAGACACTGTGACCCAGACATTGCTGAGAAACTCTGAACTCTGCTTAGCAATAATGTTAAAACTCCGTACACATCTGTTTGGGGCTCTCTCCCCAGAATATTAGTGTGTCCTGAGATAGCTGGAGTAGCAGCTTCAGGTATATTGACCTGAATGTAAAGGAGGGAATCCTCTTCCTAATCCCACATTAAAACCTCTTGGGCTATTACTCACCGCATGCCCCCCGCACCAACCCCCCCTACCAAAAAAAACCCAGGATTTTTTATACCAATCCCATCCCCATTACAGTCACAAATCTCTCTCTCATCATGGTCTCTGCTGTCCTAGATCATTGCCGATTGATATCCTTCCCCCTGACTATTGTTCCTGCTACCCTTAATGGTCACCCCTCACCAATGAAGGATTTAGTTGAGGGTTACTGGGGTCACAGTGACCCAGTTGTCTTGTCCCCTTTGCCAGTGAGCTGTCTGGAATCACACATTGGGTCCACAACGTGCTGGTTGAAGGAGACTGGAGCCCAGGGCCCAATATCACTGCCAATAGGCAGTGTTCCGGTAGGGGTCATTTCCTTCACCATCTGGTGCCGACTGCACTGTTTTCTGTGTCATTGCGTGTGGGAGAACTATTCTCAATTTCTAATTAATAGCCTGCGTGAAAAACAATCTGTATAATTTCCTCTTTCATTCTTCTTCTAATTGTCCTTAGTCTGTATCCTGGTTACTAACTCACCAAAAAAATTCACACTCTTTACTACCTCAGAACCTTCCATATGTTTGCAGGTTAAAATTTAGCCTTAATTCATAACGAGAACTTTTTAATTCTTGATTGTTCTGCAAATCATCGTTATAAGATTCTCCTAACTGCCTGAGTTACTGCTCCAGTACTGAGGGAGTGCAACATTGTCGGCAGTGAATGAAATGTTTAACTGAGGCCTTGTTGCTCCCTCCCATTTGGATATAGACAATCTCAGGATATAAATTAGACCATTTGTCTTTCTAATGCCATCCCATCATTCTTTGTGCCAGATCTTGATAGACAACTGGTAAGACCGCATGCCCACTGCCCCCGAGTGGCGTCTCTCTCCCTCTCCTCCTTTCTCTCTCTCTGCCCTCCTCCACCCCTTGTTCTCTGCACCCCCCCCACCCCTTGCTCTCTGCACCCCCCCACCCCTTGTTCTCTGCACCCCCCCCACCCCTTGCTCTCTGCACCCCCCCCACCCCTTGCTCTCTGCACCCCCCCACCCCTTGCTCTCTGCACCCCCCCACCCCTTGCTCTCTGCACCTCCCCACCCCTTGCTCTCTGCACCCCCCCCACCCCTTGCTCTCTGCACACCCCCAACCCCTTGCTCTCTGCACCCCCCCACCCCTTGCTCTCTGCACCCCCCCCACTCCTTGCTCTCTGCACCCCCCCCACCCCTTGCTCTCTGCACCCCCCCCACCCCTTGCTCTCTGCACCCCCCCACCCCTTGCTCTCTGCACCCCCCCCTTGCTCTCTGCACCCCCCCTTGCTCTCTGCCCCCCCCCCTTGCTCTCTGCACCCCCCCACCCCTTGCTCTCTGCCTCCTCCACCCCTTGCTCTCTGCACCCCCCCCCTTGCTCTCTGCACCCCCCCACCCCTTGCTCTCTGCACCCCCCCACCCCTTGCTCTCTGCACCCCCCCACCCCTTGCTCTCTGCCTCCTCCACTCCTTGCTCTCTGCACCCCCCCACCCCTTGCTCTCTGCACCCCCCCACCCCTTGCTCTCTGCACCCCCCCCACCCCTTGCTCTCTGCACACCCCCAACCCCTTGCTCTCTGCACCCCCCCACCCCTTGCTCTCTGCACCCCCCCCACTCCTTGCTCTCTGCACCCCCCCACCCCTTGCTCTCCGCACCCCCCCACCCCTTGCTCTCTGCACCCCCCCCACTCCTTGCTCTCTGCACCCCCCCACCCCTTGCTCTCTGCACCCCCCCCACCCCTTGCTCTCTGCACCCCCCCACCCCTTGCTCTCTGCACCCCCCCCTTGCTCTCTGCACCCCCCCTTGCTCTCTGCCCCCCCCCTTGCTCTCTGCACCCCCCACCCCTTGCTCTCTGCCTCCTCCACCCCTTGCTCTCTGCACCCCCCCACCCCTTGCTCACTGCACCCCCCCCACCCCTTGCTCTCTGCACCCCCCCCACCCCTTGCTCTCTGCCCCCCCCCCCCTTGCTCTCTGCACCCCCCCCTTGCTCTCTGCCCCCCCCACCCTTGTTCTCTAATTTAAAGATGGAGATCCAAGGCCACTGTGTTCCTGGCAAAATGAACCTTCCGATTTCCCTTTCTCTGGTGTAATTGACATGTTTGCAAATTCACGTTGCTCTAGTTTGCTACCAAATCATAGAGATGTCGGGTAACTGTGATGTGATTGGGAGCTCTGTCCAGGCAGGGATGCTGTGGGAGTGGGTGGATTGCCTATTCTCTCTTCTGATGACACACTGACCCCAGTGGAGAGTAACCTTGTGTGAAACTAGCATTGCGGCCAATCCTTTCAGCCTTTAGGCAGCCGGGGCTGGTACAGATTAGCCTGCTGATTCTAATGTGAGAGTACAGTCAATGGGCTTTGAACATAAGAACATAAGAAATAGGAGCAGGAGTAGGCCATCTGGCCCTTCGAGCCTGCCCCGCCATTCAATAAGATCATGGCTGATCTGTCGTGACTCAGCTCCACCTTCCCGCCCTCTCCCCATAACCCTTAATCCCTTCTCTTATCAAAAACCCATCAACCCGTTTCTTAAAAATATTTAGCGAGGCAGCCTCCACCACTTCAACGGGCAGAGAATTCCAGAGATTCACCACCCTTTGAGTGAAGAAGTTCCTCCTCAACTCTGTTCTAAACCGCCCCCCCTTTATCTTGAGGCTGTGCCCCCTAGTCCTACTGTCTTTTTTGAGCGGGAACAGTCTCTCCACCTCTATCCTATCCATCCCATTCATCATCTTATACGTCTCAATGAGATCTCCCCTCATTCTTCTAAACTCTAACGAGTACAAGCCTAGTTTATTCAGCCTCTCCTCATAGCTCAATCCCCTCAACTCCGGTATCAGCCGAGTAAACCTCCTCTGCACTCCCTCCAGGGCCAAAACATCCTTGCGCAGGTGCGGCGCCCAAAACTGCACACAGTACTCCAGCTGCGGCCTCACCAATGCCCTATACAGCTGCAGCAAGACCTCCCTACTTTTATATTCAATCCCCTTCGCTATGAAGGCCAGCATCCCATTCGCCTTCCTGACCACCTGCTGCACCTGCAAGCTGGGTTTTTGCGACTCATGCACAAGGACCCCGAGGTCCCTCTGCACCGTCGCCTGCTGCAGTTTTTCGCCCCGTAAGTAATAGTCCTTCCTACCATTCCTCCTACCAAAGTGGACCACCTCACACTTGCCAACATTAAATTCCATTTGCCATTTCCTGGCCCATTCGCCCAGCCTATCTAGATCCTTCTGCAGACTCTCCACACCCTCCGCACAATTTGCCTTTCCCCCAATCTTGGTGTCATCAGCAAATTTCGACACCCTGCACTCGGTTCCCTCCTCCAGATCATCTATATAAATGGTAAATAGCTGAGGCCCCAGCACCGACCCCTGGGGCACCCCACTAGTCACCAACCGCCAATCCGAATAGCATCCATTGACCCCCACTCTCTGCCTCCTATTTGACAACCAATCCTCTATCCACGCTAACACCCTACCCCCAACTCCATGTCCCCTGACCTTCTGCAATAACCTCTTGTGAGGTACCTTGTCAAACGCCTTCTGAAAATCCAGAAAGACCACATCCACCGGCTCTCCTCCATCCACTGCCCTAGTCACATCCTCATAGAACTCCAGTAAATTTGTCAGACACGACTTCCCTTTAATGAAACCGTGTTGCGTCCGCCCTATCAAGCAATTCCCCTCAAGATGCCTCGCTATTTCCTCCTTAATGACGGTTTCTAACATTTTACCTACCACAGACGTTAAACTAACCGGCCTATAATTCCCCGCCTTTTGCCTGCCACCCTTCTTAAACAACGGCGTAACATTAGCCGTTTTCCAATCTTCCGGCACTTCCCCGGAATCCAGCGACGTCTGGAAAATAACCACCAAGGCATCCACTATCACCTCCGCCATTTCTTTCAGAACCCTCGGATGCATTCCATCCGGTCCTGGGGACTTGTCCACAATCAGCCCCTCCAGTCTGTCGAGCACCACCTCTCTAGTAACAGTAATGTCATTAAGACCCTCCATTCCTACCACCTTTCCATCGCTAACACCCGGCAAATTATTCACGTCCTCCTCCGTGAAGACAGAAACAAAGAAGTTATTCAAGACCTTAGCCATATCCCTATCCCCTACCACTAGCTCCCCTTTCTCATCCTTTGTGTTGTGAGGATGTTTCATTCTGTCTGCTCCAAGTCACTGATTGATGTGGAACTGGGGGGGGAGCTTTGGAAGCTGTGGTTGTGTCTGAACCTGGTGACAGGGATTGTCCACACTGTACAAGGGTGAGTTAAATATAACATACAGCAGCTTCCAAAATGTTAACCCATTAGCCTTGTGATTATTTTCCACACTTGTTTGTGGCACTTTAAATCTGGATTTAAATTTGTGGCAACTGAGCTGCCTCCCACACCCCATCCCCCCACCCCGTGTTTAACTTCACACCACCTAGAAAATTCTCTGGTCTTTCCTTTTTCAGTCCAAAATGAACAAAGAACAAAGAACAATCCAGCACGGGAAACAGGCCCTTCTGCCCAACGAGCCCGCGCCGCCACATCACCCTACACCTATTCTACCCTGCATATCTATGAATGGAACCCTACTCAGTCAGATTCAGGGAAGAAATAATTGAATAAGCTCACACCTCCTTAGATTGAAATCCATTTAGTCCATTCACCCAGCCTATCAATATCCCTTTGTAATTTCATGCCACCATCTACACTGTCCACAATGCTGCCTAACTTTGTGTCATCATCAAATCTGCACAGTGAAACAGTGGTTAGCGCTGCCGCCTCACAGTGCCAGGGACCTGGGCTCAATTCTTGGCTCGGGTCACTGTCTGTGCAGGGTTTGCACATTCTCCCTGTAACTGCGTGCATTTCCTCTGTGTGCTGCACTTTCCTCCCACAGTCCAAAGATGCGCAGATTAGGTGAATTAGCCGTGCTAAATTGCCTCTTACTGTCAGGGGGATTAGAAGGGTAAATGTGTGGGATTACGGGGATGGGACCTGAGTGAGGTTGTTGTCGGTGCAGACTTTATGGGCCAAATGGCCTTCTTCGGCACTGTTGATTCTATCTGTCTATCTAATTATATATATTCCATTATCCAAGTCATTAATAAATGTGAATAATTGAGGCCCTTCACTCCCACGTCCCTTGCAATCTGTCCCCCTCCAGAACCTACCATCAAATCCTCTTTTTCAGAGCCACCCCATCCACATTTACACTCTGTGTTTCTTTGCCAATTACATGACGATTGGCACCATTGGAATCAAAATCTGGCTGAATATAGATTAAAATACCATGGGTCTACTCCTTAACTGCTACATCTCCTGAGTGTGATCTTAACCTTCTTCCTTCAATGTTGTTTGCTTAAAAACAAAGCAGAAAATGACTAGTTTATAGTGAGCTATAAATATTGAACATGTTGTTACTCAGTCCGAAGAATGGTGCTGGATTGACGAGTGTCTTTATTCTCCTCACAGACGCTGTTACCATCCCAATATTGGTATTATATCAGCGAGTTGAGTTTCTATTGGTCACTATTATTCAGTATTGCATCAGATGTAAAAAGAAAGGTAAGATTTTTTGAATCATTACAGTTGGTTCATTGTGATATCCAGATTTTGTTTTTCGACACAAAGATGTTCAGGCTGGGGTTGAATTGGAAGTTTCAAAGCTAAGATTGATTTACATTAAGCGTTTTAAGGATCAATGAAGCAATTGTGTATATGGAGTTCAGATACAGAATGACAGTACAGGTTCAAGGGGCTGAGTGGCTTCCACTGATGAAGAAACATTGGAGCCAGGGTGACATACAAGATGGTGATGCCATTCCTGAGAGCATGGCATCATCATTCAGCTGCCTCGTGATGCTTCATTACATGAGGCTGAAGCCAATGACCAGGGCAGAGTCCGTTACTCTGAATAACACTGACTGATAGAGGCAGTCTGAGAGCTTCTATTCCCAGTATTGATGTAACTGGGTCAATGTAACAAGCCAGTCACCAGCAGCTTCAACCTGTGACCTGTCCTCAGAACCGACTCCATGGCTGATCCTCCAACTCAGCTCTTCATTGGATTTCACAAAAGAGCAACAATATTTCTTTAAACATCATTCCCTTAAACAACATCACTTTAAACAACAACCCTTAGAATAACGCTCCAATAAACATTATCACTTTATGGCCAACATAATTAAGGACCCACATCCTGGACATTCTTCCACTTTCTTCCGTCAGGAAAAGGTCTGAGATCACGTACCAACCAACTCAAGAACAGCTTCTTCCCTGCTATCATCAGACTTTTGAAAGGACCTTCTTTGCATTAAGTTGATCTTTCTCTACACCCTAGCTATGACTGTAATGCTACATTCTGTGCTCTCTCATTTCCTTCTCTATGAATGGTAGGCTTTGTCTATATAGCGCACAAGAAACAATACTTTTCACGTATACTGATACATGTGACAATAATAAATCAAATGAATTTATTTATTTTAAAAAGCATCTTTTTAAACAGTGTCTCTTTAAAATATTGGCCCTCTAACCAGCACCTTATTAAATGATTTCCATTCCAATCTAGGTCATCTATTACTCTCTGTCTCTTCATCCAAGCCATTAATATAGTTTACAAACAGTTGAGACATAGAACATAGAACATAGAACATTACAGCACAAACAGGCCCTTCAGCCCTCGAGTTGCACCAATCACATCAACCCCACCAATCTATAGACCTATCTATAACCCCCAATCCCATTAAACCCCATATACTCATCCAGAAGTCTTTTAAAAGACCCCAGCGAGTTCGCCTCCACCACCGATGACGGCAGCCGATTCCATTCACTCACCACCCTCTGAGTGAAAAACTTACCCCTAACATCACCACTGTACTTCCCTCCCCGCACCTTAAATCTGTGTCCTCTCGTAGCGACCATTTCAACCCGGGGAAATAGCCTCTGAGAGTCCACCCTATCTATTCCTCTCAATATTTTATAAACTTCTATCAGGTCGCCTCTCAACCTTCGCCTCTCTAGGGAAAAGAGTCCCAGCTCCCTCAACCTATCTTCATAAGGCATGCCTCCCAGTCCAGGCAACATCCTTGTAACTCTCCTCTGCACCCTTTCAATAGCTTCTACGTCTTTCCTATAGTGAGGCGACCAGAACTGCGCACAGTACTCCAAATAAGGCCTGACAAGGGTCCTGTAAAGTTGCAGCATTACCTCCCGACTCCTAAACTCAATCCCTCGATTAATGAAGGCCAGTACACCATACGCCTTCTTGACCACCTCCTCCACCTGCGAGGCCAATTTAAGAGTCCTGTGGACCCGGACCCCGAGATCCTTCTGCTCTTCAACGCTACTAAGACTCCTGCCCTTGATAGTGTACTCGTTCATCCCGTTGGTTCTGCCGAAATGGACGACCTAGGCTCTAATCCTTGCAGCACTCCACAAGTCACACCTGCTAACTTCCTTAAGCGCCATTTTTTCCTACTCTCTGCATCCTGTCTGTTAACTAATCCTCTATCCATACTACTAGAATGAACTGTTTCTTCCTACTGTCTGCTTTCTGTCTGCTAACCAATTCCCAGTCCAATCCCACGTGCTCTGATTTTGTTTACTAATCTTTTGTGTGGGACCTTCGCATCAATCTTCTGAAAATCTGAATTCAACAATCCAACAATACCTTTCACTGTATTCCACTACATGTAACAATAATCAAGCAAATCAAATATATTACCCCCCGAGGTATCTTGCTTATGAATCTTTTATGCAGCCCTTATTGAGTGCCTTTTGGAAATCTAATTATACTATAACTTCTGGTTCCCTTTTATCTACCCTACCAGTTACATCTTCAAAAAACTCTAAATTTGTTGAGCACAATTTCCCAATCATATTGACTCTGTCTAATCATACTATGATTTTCAGAGTGTATTGTTAAGATATCCCTACTAATAGAGTCTAACATTTTCCCAATAGCTGTCAGGCTAACTGGCCTATAGTTTTCTTTTTTCTCTCTCTCGCCTTCCTCCAATAATGTTGTTACATTTATTAATTTCTAATCCACTGAGACCATTCCAGGACCAAGGGAATCAGTGCATCCACTAACTCTGCAGCCATCTCCTTTAGGACCTTAGGATGTAGGTCATCAGCTCCTGGGGATTTGTCAGTTTTTAGTCCCTTAAGTTGCTCTGATATCTTTTTTTGTTGATATTAATTACTTTTAAGTTCTACATTTTTATTATCTATTGGTTACCCTACTTCTGATATATAATTTGTAGCTTTTGGTATGAAGACTGACAAATATTTTGTGTCCATGACATCTCTTGGGACAATGGCCCAGTTGTAGTGATGGATATCAGGATTTAAAACCCTTGCTCCCAACATCCAGAAGCCCCCTCAGAGTCTCTCTCTGCTCTTTATACTCCCCATCATATTCCATGCCACCTCATACTGCCTACAACCCATTTCCACTACCACTACCACACATCGTCCATAGTTACTCACCCAGTATCCATTATGGACAGACCTCAGAAGCAATGGGATGATTTTGAGTTAGACATTAAAAGAATCTAATATTGCTGTCACTTACACACACTTCATCCTAAATTAAAAGCTCTAGATCCATAGATCCAATAAAAAAAACTTTAAAATCCAAAATTGGTCATTCAGTTGGAAAAACAAACATCCGTTTAATAACCACCTCAAAAACCACAAATCCATTAATAACCTAGCAAAACGATCAAACTTTGCACACAACCCCTGACTGAGATAAGTGGGTCTACGGCTTCTGAAACTCAGCCAAGCATTCATTATGGGCTCAGCTCAGTGGGGCCTTTTGAAATTGAAAGAACAGTTGTCCTTTTCTATTTCAAACCAAATGGCTTGTCAATCAAAGCATTCCAGGAGGTGGATGTTTTCTTTTGATTACTTAAAACTGGGGTTCCCTTGAGTCACAACTCCTCTCAGGTTCTGTGAACCACATACACCTTCAGAAGGTGCCAGATTCCCTAGAAAATTGCAGCATGGTTGTTAGGGCATTTAAATTGGCTACCACCGCAATGGAGCCAGCAAAGGCAGGAGCTGTGTGCAGACTCTGCCTGCACTCTTATCCACACTTTCTGAAACCAGAATGGGGGTAAGAATCCTGGAATTGGGTTCCACCCACCGTTTCTGAAGGGCTGTCGTGTTGGCTCCAGACCGAAGCCTCAGTTTTCTGCCCTACGTGGATTTGGACTGTGAGATTTCCACTTTACTCTGTGTACTCTCAGATACGATGATGTTTACTGGGTCAAGGCTGATTGTGCGATATTTCTGGCACATTCACACAAATTAACTTTTACTTTTAATTATTTGATTAGGATTTCAAAGAACAAATAATTCATCACTTAGCGACTATCATCCTGCTAAGCTTCTCCTGGTGTGCTAACTATATCCGTGTGGGAACGCTGGTGATGGTTGTACACGACTCCTCTGACATCATACTGGAGGTAGGTGGATTTTCACAGATGTAAATATCAGTTCTGTGTTTTGCTTGTCCACTGAGATATTTGGAGTCATTCTTATCACAGGCTGCCTGACCATTTTCTATCAGTTTGATTTGACTTGTTGCTGAGTACAATGGAGAAGGGTGTCAGCTGGTGGGAAATGGGTCACTGACTGTCCTTCTGCCATTCTGACCCCCCCTGCCTGGAAGTAGCTTCAACCCCTCTAGTCTCCCTGTTAACAGGATGGGAGAGCTTGTCAGTGGCAGGGTTGGCGGAGGGTGGGTTTTATGTTGGAGTTTATTCAGATGATTGGGCTTCCCACTGGTTCTGTTTAACATCAGGCTCTGATTGATGTTTTGCCTCTTGCTCATCCAGATCCAGATTGGGAGGTGGCTGTTTGCTGCTGGATAGGGAATAGGGCACATTCCAGATTGGGGATCTGGGATAAGCTGGAGGAGGAGGAATCATGGATAGGGTGGCTCTAGAAATCAGGATTTGATGGTAGGTTCTGGAGGGGAATGGATCGCAAGGGGATGTGGGAGTGAATGGCCTCAATTATTCACATTTCTTAGTGACTTGGATAATGGCATCTCTGATGTCTTATATCCAGATTTATTGATAACACAGAATTAGGTGGTTATGTGGACAGTGTAGATGGTAGCATGAAAATACAAAGGGATATTGATCGGTTGGGTGAATGGACTAAACTGTGGCAGATGGATTTCAATCTAAGCAAGTGTGAGGTTATCCATTTTGGACTGAAAAAGGAAAGACCAGAGAACTTTCTAGATGGTGTGAAGTTAAATACAGTGAATGTCCAAAGAGACTTGGGGTTCAGGTGTGTAGATATTTAAAATGCCACAAGAGGCCTGGAGTATAAGGACACTTGCTGCAGCTATACTGAACCCTGGTTAGACCCCACATGGAGGATGCGAGGAGCTAAGGTAAATGTTAACTCTTTAGATGACGATAGTGGTGAAATATTAATGGGGAACACAGAGATGCGAAGACACTGAACCAATATTTTGCCTCTGTCTTAATGGTAGAGAATAATGAAGATTTTCTAAAACCTGTATTTAATGCAGACGAACATGGTGCAATATTCATCAGTAGGGAGAATGTATTGAATAAACTAATGGGATTAAAGGCATATAGATCTCCAGGATCTGATGACATGTACCCTACGGTATTAAAGGAGGTGGCATTCATTAGTTGTGATATTTCAAAATTCCTTGGATTCTGGAAAGATCCCGGTGGATTGGAAATACGCTAATGTGACGCCCCTATTCAAAAAAGAGAAGCAAAAAGTAGGATATATAGGCCGGTCAGCTTGGCCTCTGTGGTGAGAAGTTGCTGGAATCCATCATTAAGGAGATGACTGAGCGTTTGGAAAGAGAAAACTCAATCCACCATTGTCAGTGTTTTATAAAGGGAAAGTCATGCTTGATAAACTTGCTTGAGTTCTTTGAGGACAAAACCAGTAAGGTGGATAATGGGGAACCTGTGGATGAGATATATCTAGACTTCCAGAAGGCATTTGATAAGGTTCCCCAGAAAAGACTGATCCAGAGGGTGAGATCTCAGGGCATGAGAGGTAGAGACCAAGATTGGATTGAGGATTAGCTGACTGACAGAAAACAGAGGGTCAGGATATGTGGCTGCTCCAGGGGCTGGTGAATTATAAGAAATCTCACAACACCAGGTTAAAGTCCCAACAGGTTTATTTGGTAGCTAAAGCCACTAACTTTCGGAGCACTGCTCCTTCATCAGGTTAGTGGGATTTCAGTTCACAAACAGGGCATATAAAGACACAAATTCAATTTACAAAATAGTGGTTGGAATGCGAGTCTTTACAGGTAATCAAGACTTAAAGTTACAGACAATGTGAGTTGAGAGAGGGTTAAGCACAGGTTAAAGAGATGTGTATTGTCTCCAGACAGGACAGTTAGTGAGATTTTGCAAGCCCAGGCAAGTCATGGAGATTATAGATAGTGTGACATGAACCCAAGATCCCGGTTAAGGCCATCCTCATGTGTGCAGAACTTGGCTATCAGTCTCTGCTCAGCGACTCTGCGTTGTGTGTTGTGAAGGCCGCCTTGGAGAATGCTTACCCGAAGATCAGAAGCTGAATGCTGAAGTGTTCCCCAACAGGAAGAGAACATTCTTCCCTGGTGATTGTCGAGTGGTTTTCATTCATCCGTTGTCGTAGTGTCTGCACGGTCTCCCCAGTGTACAATGCCTCGGGACATCCTTTCCTGCGGCGTATCAGGTAGACAACGTTGGCCAATTTGCAAAAGTATGTACCGTGTACCTGATGGATGGTGTTCTCACATGAGAACAGGATATCGCACTCAACTCATCGATCGACAGTTCCGACGCGCCACAGCAAAACACCGCACTGACCTCCTCAGAAAACAAACACGGGACACAGTGGACAGAATATCCTTCATTGTCCAGTACTTTCCGGCAGCTGTGTCCACTCACTGCCCGCCCCGTACCCTCGCTGTATCCAGTCACTGTCCACGCTTTGCCCTCACTCTGTCCACTCACTGCCCACCCCATGCCTTCGCTGTGCCCACTCACTGCCCACGCCAGACCCTCATTCAGTGAGGGGGGTCACTGATTACTGACAGGGAATAGTGGACTGAAGAAGGTTGTAGCTGTTCCCCTGGAGCAGACACACTGTTCACATTAACAGTCTGATGGATAGTCAGAGGCAGATTCACATTTGAACAGTTGGGTGTAGAATTTCCCATTATTTGAATCCAGAGAGATATTATTGGAGTGGAGCAAACAGCCAGGCTAAAAGCAGCAGGAATCTCAGATGTGTTACACATAATCAGACCCGTCCCTGCCCCCATCGTAATTCATTCTAATGGCCACATCCTGAGGTGTAAAAAAAACCCCCAGAATTTACAGATAAATGAAATTGTTTTGGGAGTTTTATTGGGATTTTTAACTTACCTTATTCAAGGCGAGATTTAAATTTCTGTTTCCAGGACTGATTATCCATGACATTGACATGAAGCAGATGTATGGGAGTGGTGCTGAAATTTTACTTTCATAGAACATTACAGCGCAGCACAGGCCCTTCGACCCATGATGTTGTGCTGACCAGTTAAAAAACAACGACCTTCTAACCTAAACTGAACCCTTTCCATCCATAAACCTATCCACAGATCTCTTAAACGTCCCCAAACTAGGTGCATTTGCAACTGCAGCTGGCAGGGCATTCCAGTCCCTCACCACCCTCTGGGTAAAGAACCTACCCCTGACATCCGTCCTATAACTACCCCCCCTTAATTTAAAGCCATGCCCCCTCGTGCTAGCTTTCTCCATCCGGGGAAAAAGGCTATCACTGTCCACCCTATCTAAACCTCTAATCATCTTATATGTTTCAATAAGGTCCCCTCTTAGCTGCCTTCTTTCTAACGAAAACAACCCCAAATCTCTCAGTCTCTCCTCATAGGACCTCCCCTCCATACCAGGCAACATCCTGGTAAACCTCCTCTGCACCCTCTCCAAAGCCTCCACATCCTTCCTGTAATGTGGGGACCAGAACTGCACACAGTACTCCAAGTGCGGCCGCACCAGAGTTGTGTACAGTTGCAACATGACGCTGCGACTCCTAAATTCAATCCCCCTACCAATAAACGCCAAGACACCGTATGCCTTCCTAACAACCTTATCTACTTGATTCCCAACTTTCGGGGATCGATGTACACATACACCTAGATCCCTCTGTTCATCCACACTGAAAGCTGACAGATGCACAGGGCGAGTCCTGTGATTTCCTCGGTTAAGCAGGCTGTACGATCCGAGTACAAAAACCCAGCAAAATCTACCGGAAATCAGAAGTGAAAATGCTCAGTTCACTGAGCAGACCAGGGTGAAAAGCTGTGGCGATAATGGCCTCAATATAACCCCCTCCCCCATGCACCCCCATGATGGGTGGAAGACAGATGTAATGAACATAGAACATAGAACATTACAGCACAAACAGGCCCTTCGGCCCTCGAGTTGCGCCGATCGCATCAACCCCACCAATCTATAGACCTATCTATAACCCCCAATCCCATTAAACCCCATATACTCATCCAGAAGTCTTTTAAAAGACCCCAGCGAGTTCACCTCCACCACCGACGACGGCAGCCGATTCCATTCACTCACCACCCTCTGAGTGAAAAACTTACCCCTAACATCACCTCTGTACTTCCCTCCCCGCACCTTAAATCTGTGTCCTCTCGTAGCGACCATTTCAACCCGGGGAAATAGCCTCTGAGAGTCCACCCTATCTATTCCTCTCAACATTTTATAAACTTCTATCAGGTCGCCTCTCAACCTTCGCCTCTCCAGGGAAAAGAGTCCCAGCTCCCTCAACCTATCTTCATAAGGCATGCCTCCCAGTCCAGGCAACATCCTTGTAAATCTCCTCTGCACCCTTTCAATAGCTTCTACGTCTTTCCTATAGTGAGGCGACCAGAACTGCGCACAGTACTCCAAATGAGGCCTGACGAGGGTCCTGTAAAGTTGCAGCATTACCTCCCGACTCCTAAACTCAATCCCTCGATTAATGAAGGCCAGTACACCATACGCCTTCTTGACCACCTCCTCCACCTGCGAGGCCGATTTAAGAGTCCTGTGAACCCGGACCCCGAGATCCTTGGCCTCAATGTAGTTACCCTCCTCCCTGTGATTGGTGAGAGAGAGTCAGGGAAGGGGAGTTTAAAAAATAAAATATGCAGAAGGCAACTGGCCGAACACTTGCCTCCCCCCCTCCCCCTGTTATCAAATAATAAAGAATGCCAGATTGTGCCACTGTACTGAGACAAGGTGTTTCTTTACCTATTTAAATTGGACTCCTTCGGTGCAATTGAAAGGCTGATTTGTTACACAGGTTTTCCCAGGAGTAGGATAACTCAGCTGGTGAGCGTGCATTGGCCATGCTAAATTCTCCCTCGGCGTCCAAAACAGATTGTGGCGACTAGGGGATTTTCACAGTAACTTCATTGCAGTGTGAATGTAAGCCTACTTGTGACTAATAAATAAACAAACTTTTAACTTTAACTAAAGGTGAAAGGGAGAGAAGTAGAAGTCCAAACTCGTGTCCTTCAAAGAAGTTGCCACCACCCTGTGAATGTCAGACGCTGTGTTTCAGTTGGTGACTCCGGACCTGAACAGGTGGAATTTGCAGAGTTCCACGGGTTGATTGGAGCTGTTCAGATTGTGTACAGTTTAAACAGTGGATTAAAAGCTAATCTCAGGTTAGCCAGTGAATTTGCAACTTGCACACTGCAATCCACTCTTTATTTTTTATCAGAAATTCCTTTGTTATTTAATTATTTGAAGTGAACCATGAAACACTGGCCATTTTAAAAGCCATTTACACTTTATCCTCTTGTTCTCTGACAGTTTGCCAAGATGCTTAATTACGCTGGGTGGAAATCAGTCTGTAACTCGCTGTTCATCGTATTTGCTGTGGTATTTATAATCACCAGGCTTGTCATCTTTCCATTCTGGTCAGTATCACCAAAAACTCTTCCTTCTTTGCTTCACCAGTAAGGGGTTGGTTTAGAGTTATTGGATAACATTGTCTTCCTTGATCCCTTGTTCAGTAAAGGCAGCATGACAGAAATTCACTTGAAATGAATCAAATCAGCTTTACCTTATAAAGGCAGAGATATTTTAATTTGTAACATATGGAATATTGTCAGGACAGGGATGAGGGACTTCAGTGATGTGGAGAGATTGCAGAAGGTGGGATTGTTCTCCTTAGAACAAAGTGTTTAAAATCATGACTGGATCTGACAACTAGAATCAAGGGAAACTGTCCCCAGTGAGAAGAGTCATTAACCATGAAGACCCAGGTTTAAGGAGATGAGGAGAAATTTCTTCTCCTGGAGAGGAGTGAATCTGTGGAACTCTTTACCGCAGAGGGCTGAAGAGGCTGGGTCATTAAGTATGTTCAAGGCTGAGATAGACAGATTTTTAGTCAATAAGAGAATTGAGGATTATGGGGATAAGGCAGGGAAGTAGATTATCCCATCAGTCATGAACTCATTGAATGGCAGAGCAGACTCGATGGGCTGAGTAGCCTACTTCTGCTCTATGTCTTATGGTCTTCACCATAAGAAGAATTAAAATGGTTTTTATAATTTACCCGCCGGATGTTTTTGGCCCAAGCTGGCCTCCGCGATGGTGAAGCCACCAGTGGAACGCCCCTGTTCAGGTGTATAACTGAGATTTGATGATAAGACCATAAGACATAGGAGCAGAATTAGGCCACCAACCCATTGACTCTGCTCTGCCATTCAATCGTGGCTGATATTTTTCTCATCCCCCATTCTCCTGCCTTTTTCTCATAACCCCTGATCTCCTTATTAGTCAAGAACCTATCTATCTCTGTCTTAAAGACACTCAATGACCCGGCCTCCACAGCCTTCTGCGGCAAAGTGTTCCACAGATTCACCATTCTCTGGCTGAAGAAATTCCTCCTCATCCGTTTTAAAGGATCATCCCTTCAGTCTGAGGTTGTGCCCTCTGGTTCTAGTTTTTCCTACTCGTGGAAACATCCTCTCCATGTCCACTCTATCCAGGCCTTGCAGTATCCTGTAAGTTTCAATAAGATCCCCCCTCATCTTTCTAAACTCCATGTACAGACCCAGAGTCCTCAACCGTTCCTCATATGACAAGCTCTTCATTCCAGGGATCTTTCTTGTGAACCTCCTCTGTATTTTTTCCAAGGCCAGTACATTCTTCCTTAGATATCGGGCCCAAAACTTCTCACAATTCTCCAAATGAGGCCTGACCAGAGCTTATACAGCCTCGGAAGTCCATCCCTGCTCTTATATTCTAGCCCTCTCGACATGAATGCTAACATTGCATTTGCCTTCCTAACTGCCAACTGAACCTGCACATTAATTTTAAGAACAAGGACTCCCAGGTCCCTTTGGGTTTCTGATTTCCTAAGCATTTCACCATTTAAAAAATAGTCTCTGTCTCCATTCCTCCTTCCAAAGTGCATAACCTCACACTTTTCCACATTGTATTCCATCTATCACTTCTTTGCCCACTCCCCTAGTCTGTCCAGGTCCTTCTGCAGCCCCCTCCCGTTTCCTCAGTACTATCTTTCTACATATCCTTGTGTCATCTGCAGACTTAGCAACAGTGCCTTCAGTTCCTTCCTCCAAATCATTAACGTATTTTGTGAAAAGTTGTGGTCCCAGCACTGACCCCTGAGGCACACCACTAGTCACCGACTGCCATCTGAAAAAAGACCCTTTATTCCCACTCTCTGCCAATCAGTCAGCCAATCCTCTGTCCATGCCAGGATCTTACCTTAACACCATGGGTTCTTAATTTATTTAACAGTCTCCTGTGTGGCACCTTGTCAAAGGCCTTCTGGAAATCTAAATAAATCCTGTACACTGGTTCTCCTTTATCTAACTTCCTTGTTACCTCCTCAAAGAACTCGTAACAGATTTAACATAAGAACATAGGAACTAGGAGCAGGAGTAGGCCATCTGGCCCCTCGAGCCTGCCCCGCCATTCAATAAGATCATGGCTAATCTTTTTGTGGACTCAGCTCCACTTATCCGCCCACTCACCATGATCCTTAATTTCTTTACTGATTTGTCAGATACGACCTCCCCTTGACAAAGCCATGCTAACTCAGTCCTATTTTATCACACACTTCCAAGTACCCTGTGATCTCTTCTTTAATAGTGGACTCTAAAATCTCACCAATGACCAAAGTCTGGCTAACCGGTTTATAATTTCCTGTCTGCTACCTCCCTCCTTTCTTAACCAGTGGTGTTACATTTCCAGTCCTCTGGGACACCCCCACCTCCAGTGATTCCAGAAAGATCACCACCAATGCCTCCGCAATTTCCTCAGCTATCTCTTTTCAAACCCTGGGGTGTAGTCCATCCGGTCCAGGTTATTTATCCACCTTCAGACCTTTCCGTTTCCCCAGAGCCTTCTCTTCAGTGATGGCCACAACCCTCACCTGTGCCCCCTGAATCTCCTGGAGCCCTGGCATCCAACTGGTCTCTTCCACTGTGAAGACTGATGCAAAGTAACTATTCAGTTCCTCTGCCATTGCTTTGTTTCCTATTATTACTCCTCCTGCCTCATTTTCCAGTGGTCCAGTGGCTATTTTTGCCTCTCTCTTGCCTTTTATATCTTGAAAAACAAACACTCTTCCTATTTCCGTTTACATTACTAAAAACTTGAAAAACACTCTTCCTATTTCCATTTACATTACTAACTAGCTTACACTCATATTTCATCTTGTCCCCCTTATTGCTTTTTTAGATGTCCTCTGCTCGCTTTTAAAGGTTTTCCAATCTTCTGGCTTCCCACTAATCCTCGTCACTGTATGCTTTCTCCTTTGCTTTTATGCTGTCCTTGACTTTCCTTGTCAGCTATGGATGGCTCGTCCTCCCCTTAGCATGTTTTCCTCCTCCTTGAGATGAATTTCTGTTGTGCCTCCCGAATAACCCCCAAACTCTTCTGCCATTGCTGTTCTACTGTCTTCCCTGCTAAGCTCCCTTTCCAGTGATATGAGATTTGATCTGTGTATTCAAAACAAGCCCAGTTTGAGCAGTTTAATCTGGTGAAAAGGCAGGAAGGCAGCAGGATCAGACTGCCTTGACTTAATATCCACCTCCTCATACTCAGTGACAGCCAAATCGGGGCAGGTATACCTGAAGACAGACAGTGTAATCAGAGGGAAGCAGGGTGAACACAGCTCGAGACTGAGTTTGATCTTTGATCTGAGTTTGTTGATCTTTCAGGCAGTAATTTGCTGCAGATTCCACAGCCCAGGATAACCATCATTTCACTGCTGTTTATGAATTTCCCTCTTATCGAGGATCATTTAATGGGCAACATTGCAGCTCAGTGACTATCACTGTTTGCTGTGCGGATACATGGATTTGGGCCGGTGTCTGTGGGAGTTTGCACATTCTCCCCGTGCTTGCGTGGGTTTTCTCCGGGTGCTCCGGTTTCCTCCCATGCCCCAAAGATTTGCTCTTAGGCTGATTGGTGTTAATAAATTGTCCCTAAATTAGTCTCCCCTCAATCTGGGTCCAATGTGGAGTGCCGTAAGCGTAGACAAGGGTCATGGGTGGAAGAGGGGACTCACAATGTTGAAATGGAGGCGCGGGCTCGTTGGGCCGAAGGGCCTGTTTCCCGGGCTGTTTTGTTCTTTGTTCTTTAATTTTTCCAACATGTTTTAACATAAATGGGGCTAATGATATTTGGAACATCCTAGTAGTAATGCCCATCAATTCAGTGTTGAGCGGTGATTATAGCTCTTTGTTTCAATGGTCTCTGAGTCTATCTGGAGATGAGGAACATTTAACCTATTTTCTTGTTGGCAGGATCATTCATTGTACCTGGGTCTATCCAGTATATCACTACCCTCCATTCTTTGGATATTATTTCTTCAACGTCATGCTGCTTATCCTTCAGATGCTGCACATTTTCTGGGCGTACCTCATCCTCCAAATGGTCGCAAAGTTCTTCTCCAGCAAAGTAAGTTGTTTCCTGTCAGTGTGGAAATGTTCAATGTGACAAGAAAGGTTCAATGTGAATCACCACCTACACTGCCCACTCTGCACCAGGCAATTCTGCTTATTCTGCAATTCTGAAAGGGTGCAGAGGAGATTTACAAGGATGTTGCCTGGACTGGGAGGCATGACTTATGAAGATAGGTTGAGGGAGCTGGGACTCTTTTCCCTGGAGAGGCGAAGGTTGAGAGGCGACCTGATAGAAGTTTATAAAATGTTGAGAGGAATAGATAGGGTGGACTCTCAGAGGCTATTTCCCCGGGTTGAAATGGTCGCTACGAGAGGACACAGATTTAAGGTGCGGGGAGGGAAGTACAGAGGTGATGTTAGGGGTAAGTTTTTCACTCAGAGGGTAGTGAGTGATTGGAATCGGCTGCCGTCGTCGGTGGTGGAGGCGAACTCGCTGGGGTCTTTTAAAAGACTTCTGGATGAGTATATGGGGTTTAATGGGATTGGGGGTTATAGATAGGTCTATAGATTGGTGGGGTTGATGTGATCGGCGCAACTCGAGGGCCGAAGGGCCTGTTTGTGCTGTAATGTTCTATGTTCTATGTTATCCTGAGCAGAAATTGGGTACAATTGAATGGTTTAAACAATTTTCTCCTAAATTACTTCTGTTTGTCGATTACTTGCTCAATTTCATCATGAGTTCACTCTGTAGGAATCTGTCAATTTGATGTTTGAGCTGGTTCGGAGATGCAGGTGTCCTTTTTATTGGCCACAAACAGGAGGAGAATTAACTGGTGTCCAGTGAAGTTTTAATGGGCTTTTTAAATAATTAATATATTTTTAAAAATGTAAATATACTGTGCACATAAAACTAACAGCAAGTTAAAGTATTGTGTACTTGGGGTTAGTTAAGGGAAAAATATTGACCAGGACAGCTTGCAATGATGCTACGCAATCTTACATCTCAATCAGAACAAACAAGCTTCTCCTCACCTCACCTAAAAGGACAGCATCTTTGACCGTGCAGCACTCCCTCAGTATTGCACAAAGCTGTCAGTCTACGTTCAAATGTCTACAGTGAAATTTTGAACCCATAACTTCAAGCTCCGAGAAGGGATTGCTGCCACTGACACAAGATCACTAAATAGTTACTCAGGCCACCAGCAGCAGCCAAAGAGAGGCACTCTGACTGGTGTGCAGAAACAGAGCAGACAGTTTATTCACCTTCTTCCACTCTGTCTATGTGATAATCGGGAAAACTTCCAATCTCACCCACAGCTGAGATCCGACAGTGCCGCTGCAGTGAATGAAAGTTTGGCTGAGTGCCGATGGGGGGAATTCTCTGCCCATTCACTCTGGTGGCATTCTCTGTTCCCACTGGCAGCGCATGGGTTTCCTGGCGGTGTGGGCTTAGAACATAGAACATAGAACCCTACAGTGCAGAAACAGGCCCTTCGGCCCATCGAGTCTGCACCGAACACAATCCCACCCAGACCCTATCCCCATATCCCTACACATTTACCTGCTAATCCCTCCAACCTACACATCCCAGGACACTAAGGGGCAATTTTAGCATAGCCAATGAACCTAACCCGCACATCTTTGGACTGTGGGAGGAAACCGGAGCACCCGGAGAAAACCCACGCAGACACGAGGAGAATGTGCAAACTCCACACAGGCAGTGACCCGAGCCGGGAATCGAACCCAGGACCCTGGAGCTGTGAAGCAGCAGTGCTAACCACTGTGCTACCGTGCCGCCATTGGTTGCCCCAATGGAGAATACATTCCCGCCAGTGAACAGAGCCCCACTGCCTGTCTCCGAGAAACATGCAGCTGGGTGGTCAGAGAATTCCCTCCTGTGAGTTTTATCATAGACTGAGTGCTTCTGTCTCGTGTCGGTGCTTTATACCAACAATTTAACACTTTATTTCTCCACTTGAAAGTCCTGCCAATGAAATGCATACAATTAAGCAGCTGTTAGTGAATTTTGTCAAATAGAGAAGGAGATAGA
Organism: Prionace glauca; assembly: GCA_037974335.1. Taxonomy (NCBI): domain Eukaryota; kingdom Metazoa; phylum Chordata; class Chondrichthyes; order Carcharhiniformes; family Carcharhinidae; genus Prionace; species Prionace glauca. The sequence goes on along the minus strand of CM075750.1, from coordinate 37,234,421 downwards.
AGAAGTTTCGGAGAAATTACTGAAAGTTTATTTTGTTTTTTTGATGGAAAGTGGGTATCACTGCTAGGTCAGCATTTGTTGCCTATCCCTAAATATCGTTGAGAAGGTGGTGCTGAGCTGACTTCTTAAGTCCATGTGGTGCAGGTAAACAGAATTCCAGGTTTTTGATCCAGTGATAGTGAAGGGATTAATAGGAAAATGGTAATGGGGAACATTAACTACCCCAGTGTGAGTCAAATAGAACAAGCTACAGTGGGAGAGTATTCCAGTAATAGAGAACATAGTATCATAAGGTTTAGGTAAGTTATAATGAAGGACATAAAGAAACCTCAGGTAAAAATGGGTGGCACAGTAACACAGTGATTAGCACTGCTGCTTCACAGCTCCAGGGACCTGGGTTCGATTCCCGGCTCGGGTCACTGCCTGTGTGGAGTTTTCACATTCTCCTCGTGTCTGCGTGGGTTTTCTCCGGGTGCTCCGGTTTCCTCCCACAGTCCAAAGATGTGCGGGTTAGGTTGATTGGCTATGCTAAAGAAACATTGCCCCTTAGTTTCCTGAGATGCATAGGTTAGAAGGATTAGTTGGTAATTATGTAGGATATGGGCGTAGGGCCTGGGTAGGATTGTGGTCGGTGCAGGCTTGATGGGCCGAATGGCATCCTTCTGCAATGTAGAGTTCTACGAAATGCTTAACCAAAGGTGGGCTCATTGCAGTGAATTGAGGAGTGATCGAATCTGAGTAAATTGGAGTCGAGGCCAGCAACCAGGAGTGAAATAGAGAATAGGCAGCCTTGAGTGGTTAATACAGGTTCTAGTTAGATTCCCACATGGGGGACAAGGTGGACATCCATAGTCAGAGTTCCCTGGATGTCAGAGGCACATGACGAGGCAGAAAGAGACTCAACATGACTTGTATAGAGGAGCAGTGGAAAAAGGAAAGAAAACAAGTAAAGTGTGAATACAAAAATAGATTGATACTCAACAGAAAAAGGAATTCAAAAGTCTTTGAAAGATGTATTAATAGTAAAAGCTGTAAGAGCAACGGTGGCACTGATTGGGGAATAAAATGCTGGTTTACTGCTGGAGGCCAATGGCACGGCTAAGGTAGGAAATGATAATTTGGCACTGCTGTTCAATTAGAAAGAGGAATTGGACAAAGTAATGCTCAGCAAGGGAAATACCAGGATACTGGATCAAAATGAGAAACAGAAGGATCTAAAAAGGCTTACAGTACTTATAGTGGATTAACCACCTGCTCTGGATCAGATCAGTCCTCAGTTATGGAGTTTTTAAAGTTTATTTATTAGTGTCATGAGTAGGCTTACATTAACACTGCAATGAAGTTACTGTGAAAATCCCTCACTCTAGCATCTGTTTGGGTACACTGAGGGAGAACTTAGCATGCCCAATGCACCAAACCAGCAAGTTTTCCCGATTATGGGAGGAAACCGGAGGAAACCCATGCAGATATGGGGAGAATGTGCAGACTCTGCGCAGACAGTGACCAAACCAGGAATTGAACCCTGGGCCCTGGCACTGTGAGGTTGCAGTGCTAACCACCGCCACCTTGCTGCCCATTGGGAAATAAGGGTGGGGATAGCAGAAAAGGTGACCACAACTTTCCAATCCTCTTAAGATAGAGGACAGGAGAATTACACTCCTGTTCAAAAAATGGGGAGAGGGATAAAGATGGCATTTACAGACCCGTCAATTTAATTGTAGTGATGAGGCATGGGGGAGCGTTGGCTTTAAAAAACAGCAGTCTGTGAGAAAACGAACAGTCACTTGGAAAAACAGAGGTGTGGATTTGTTGGTGGGAAATGACATTTGAATAACCTGATTGAGATGAATCGCAGCACAGATGATGTGTTTGAAATTTCAAAAGGAGTTTGATAACAGGTTAAGAGAGTTGTGGTGAATGTTTGGCTGTTTTACGGACTGGAGAAAGATTTCCATAGAGTGGAACAGCTGCACCAGATTTTCGATCTTTTCAATCGACTTGACCTGACCTTGAATGTTACCAAAATAAAACTCACCATATCAACCCAGTCACAGTCAGCCAAATACTCTCCCTTCCATATTTGTTCAGGAGAGACTGGAATTCGTTGAGAGCTTACCATATCCTGACAGATACCTCTCTCAAAAGGCCACCATTGACGAGGGGATCCAACATGGAATCAGTTGCACTGACTCAGCCTTCTACAAACTATGATAGTGAATGTTTGAGAACGAAGACCTCCGCAAGTCCACAACTGTCTTTTTATACAGAGCAGTTGTTGCCACTATCCTGTGTTGTTGTGAGATGTGGACTGTGCCTCAGTGACACATAGTGCTAGAGAAATTCCATCAGCAATGCCATTGCATCCCCCGGGTTCAGTGGGAGGTTCATCGAACTAACGGCAGTGAACTTTGTGAACTTCACCAGCCTTCAGGTCAAACTCTGCAAAATTAACAACAGTGGACTGGATAGGAGAGGACAAGACATCAGAAACTCTCCTTGAAGCATGGCAGCATTGACGCTAATGACTGGGAGGAGTTTGCTACCAATCATTCTAAATAGTGACAACTTGTCCATCTACCTGGTCACATTTTTCAGCAAAAGCCATCATGATCAGGCAGTGTGGCTGGAAAGAATCAAATCCTGAACTCCACTCCTTCATGGGATGTTTTGCCCCATATGTCCAAAGATCTTCATCAAGAATCGATCTATTCTGTTGTGGGCAAGATTTTAGAAAAAATTATTAGGGATAGGATTTATAGTTATTTGGAGTGTAATGAATTGATTAGAAATAGTCAGCATGGTTTTGTAGCGGGTAGGTCGTGCCTTACTAACCTTATTGAGTTTTTTGAGAAAGTGACCAAAGAGGTGGATAGGGGTAAGGCAGTTGATGTGGTATATATGGATTTTAGTAAGGCGTTAGATAAGGTTCACCATGGTAGGCTTCTGCAGAAAATGCAGATGTATGGGATTGGGGGTGATCTAGGGAATTGGATCAGAAATTGGCTATCAGATAGGAGACAGAGGGTGGTGGTTGATGGTAAATATTCATCATGGAGTTTGGTTACGAGTGGTGTGCCTCAGGGATCTGTTTTGGGGCCACTGCTGTTTGTAATCTTTATTAATGATCTGGATGAGGGTATAGTTGGGTGGATTAGTAAATTTGCTGATGACACCAAAGTCGGAGGTGTGGTAGATAGTGAGGAAGGGTGTCATAGTCTGCGGGGAGACATAGATAGGTTGCAGAGCTGGGCCGAGAGGTGGCGGATGGAATTTAATGTGGAGAAGTGTGAGGTAATTCACTTCGGTAGGAGCAACAGATGTGTCGAGTATAGGGCTAACGGGAGGACTTTGAATAGTGTGGATGAACAGAGGTGTATGTGTACATAGATCCCTGAAAGTTGGGAATCAAGTAGATAAGGTTGTTAAGAAGGCGTACGGTGTCTTGGCGTTTATTGATAGGGGGATTGAATTTAAGAGTTGCAGCGTCATGTTGCAACTGTACAAAACTCTGGTGCGGCCGCACTTGGAGTACTGTGTGCAGTTCTGGTCCCCACATTACAGGAAGGATGTGGAGGCTTTGGAGAGGGTGCAGAGGAGGTTTACTAGGATGTTGCCTGGTATGGTGGGGAGGTCCTATGAGGAGAGACTGAGGGATTTGGGGTTGTTTTCGTTGGAAAGAAGGCGGCTAAGAGGGGATCTTATTAAGAACATAAGAACATAAGAAATAGGAGCAGGAGTAGGCCATCTAGCCCTTCGAGCCTGCCCCGCCATTCAATAAGATCATGGCTGATCTGTCGTGGCTCAGTTCCACCTTCCCGCCCTCTCCCCATAACCCTTAATCCCTTCTCTTATCAAAAACCCATCAACCCGCTTCTTAAAAATATTTAGCGAGGCAGCCTCCACCACTTCAACGGGCAGAGAATTCCAGAGATTCACCACCCTTTGAGTGAAGAAGTTCCTCCTCAACTCTGTTCTAAACCGCCTCCCCTTTATCTTGAGGCTGTGCCCCCTAGTCCTACTGTCTTTTTTGAGCGGGAAGAGTCTCTCCACCTCTATCCTATCCATCCCATTCATCATCTTATACTCTCAATGAGATCTCCCCTCATTCTTCTAAACTCTAACGAGTACAAGCCTAGTTTATTCAGCCTCTCCTCATAGCTCAATCCCCTCAACTCTGGTATCAGCCTAGTAAACCTCCTCTGCACTCCCTCCAGGGCCAAAACATCCTTGAGCAGGTGCGGCGCCCAAAAGGTTTAGATAGGGTGGACAGTGATAGCCTTTTTCCTCGGATGGAGAAAGCTAGCACGAGGGGGCATAGCTTTAAATTAAGGGGGGGTAGCTACAGGACGGATGTCAGGGGTAGGTTCTTTACCCAGCGGGTGGTGAGGGATTGGAGTGCCTTGCCTGCTGCAGTTGTAAATGCGCCTAGTTTGGGGGCATTTAAGAGATCTGTAGATAGGTTTATGGACGAAAAGGGATTGGTTTAGGCTAGTGGGTCATTGTTTTGTAACTGGTCGGTGCAACATCGTGGGCCGAAGGGCCTGTTCTGCGCTGTAATGTTCTATGTTCTATGTTCTATTCAGCCACATGAAGACCCATGATCCTGGGAGGACAAAATCCTCAAATTGAGGGATAGCTGATAATGATACTGACAACAGTAGACTTTGATGTGGAAATGCCGGCGTTGGACTGGGGTAAACACAGTAAGAAGTCTGACAACACCAGGTTTAAGTCCAACCGATTTATTTGATAGTAAACTTACAAGCTTTTGGGGTTTGCACCTACGTCAGGTGAACAATAGACTTTCCCAGGCACTAGGGTTGCTGCTGATTTTGACCCACAATGTACACCAGCCTTGAAGGTTCTACCCAGATCCGAAGACTGTATTTTAAATGGGCCACCTTTATAATTCCAGGTTGTAAGCTTGTACAGAGCGGAAAGATCAGTGAAACATTAGAGGTTTAGACAGGGTAGATAGTGATAGCCTTTTTCCTCGGATGGAGAAAGCTAGCACGAGGGGGCACGACTTTAAATTAAGGGGGGGTAGTTATAGGACTGATGTCAGGGGTAGGTTCTTTACCCAGAGGGTGGTGAGGGACTGGAATGCCCTGCCAGTTGCAGTTGTAAATGCGCCTAGTTTGGGGGCGTTTAAGAGATCTGTGGATAGGTTTATGGATGAAAAGGGATTGGTTTAGGCTAGTGGGTCATTGTTTTGTAACTGGTCGGCGCAACATCGTGGGCCGAAGGGCCTGTTCTGCGCTGTAATGTTCTATGTTCTATCACAAACAGACTGCTGTTACCATTAAATCTAGAAACCTGAGAGGATTTTGATTATGTCTCCATGCCCAACACCAAACAACCCCAACTATTCCATTTGGCTCGTGTTTTATTTCCTGCTATTCTCTTCGTGGGGATACTGACTCTGCTGGGGGTACAGCCCCATGGACACTCGGCAAACTCTGTTTCTAAACTTTAACAAAAACATGATACCGCAGATGCTGGAAATCTGAAACCTAAAGACAAAATACCAGAAATCCACCACAGGTCAGGCAGCATCTGTGGGAGAGAAACAGGGAACAGTTCAGATCACTGACCTTTCATCAGAATGGAACACATTGGGGATCTACAGTATTTGCATTTATTTAGTGTCTTCCAGTTCTACAGCCAACAACGTAACTGGTGACAGATATAACTCCGTAACCAGAGAACACAAATAATTGGCAAAATGAGAATGTTAATTTTTGCACCGTTATTGTGATCTGGAATGTTTCAATTGAGAGAATGGTGAAAATAGATTCAACAAGTAATTTTCAAAAGAGAACTGGATAATTTCTTGATCCAATGAGAGCTGTTTTATTCATTCTCACACCAGTAACGTAGGCATTGAAAGAAGTGATGTGTCCGGAATGGTATCCTGAATCTACAATGTCTGGTTAACCAACTGTCAGAGCAAGTCAGCATCTTAATAAAGGAGTTAGGTGCAACCTGAGGATAATTAAGCCTCTAATCACCAATTAAATTAATTGGGGAGAGTGAGAGTGCTATTTAAAACCATAATCAGCATCTACTAATCACTTGATGCAGAGGTTTGACTGACCACACTGAGTATCAACACACATGGGGTGATTTTTCTGAGACATAACTGGGTTTTAGTGGCTTTACCTCTTATACCATGGACAAACTATCCTGTAAGCTTCTCCGTCAGAGCTTCGTTGAGTCACCCAGATGTGAAACATTGGCTCTATTCTCTCTCCACAGATGCTATCAGAGCTGCTGAGATTTTACAGCAGTTTCTGTCTTTGTTTCAAATTCCAGCCTTTGTGGCAATTTTGCTTTAGTCCTGTCCGCTTTCTTAGTCACAATGTTTTCCCATCCCTTCTACCGTCAAGGATCTGTGATCATGTATTTCAAGATCCTTCTGTTCCTTTACATTTTTCAATCTCTTACCATTTACCATGTATTCCCTTGTTCTGTTCCCAAATCGATTACACAAATTGGATTCCATTTTCAGTTTTCTGCTCACCTGACCAATCTACAATCTTCAATAAGACCCGCACTCAGAATATTTTATACAGTTTTTTCCTCACTTTACTTGAGGGACTTGCATTGGAAGCAGTGTAGAGATGTTTCACGGAGCTGATTCCTGTGATGAAGGGTTTCCAATGAGGAGAGGTTGGGCCTGTATTCAGTGGAGATCAAAAAGAATCTTAAAACGTTTCAGACTCTGAGGGGTTTGAGTGTGAATGCTGATGGGGAGGATCTTCAATTAGAGGGCAAAGTTTCAAAATAAGCGCTTTTCCATTTAAGATGGAGTCGAGAGGAAATTTCTTCTCTGCAGGTCGCCAGTGTTTGAAATTTTCTCCCCCAGGCGGCAGTGGAGGCGGAGTAACTGAATATACTCAAGACTGAGTTTGACAGAGACGTCAGTCGACAAAGGAGGGTTACCAGGAGCAGATCAGGAAAGTGGAGTTGAAGCCACAATAAGATCAGCCAGAATGTTATCGAAAGGCAGAGGAGGCTTGAGGGGCTGAATGGCCTGCTCCTACTCCTATTCCTTATGGTTTTGTGTGGCTCTCCATCAACTGTGTGACCAGTTTTGATTTTGTCTGCAAACTTCTTAACAACACCACCTCCATAGAATCATTGATTGCTCTCAAAGAGCTGTCATAGACATAATGGGCCAAATGGCCTCTTTCTTGTTTTAACCTTCCTGAGATTATAGATACACTTTAATACCGTGTCTTCCAGTCACCAAATACCCGTCAACTATTAACCCTTTGCTTCCTGTTACTGAGCTAAACGTATCCAACTCGCCAATTCCCATGAATCCCAAGAGCTGTTAATTTAATGTGGGGCTTTGTGAAAAGCTTTGCTAAAATCCCTGTAGACTCTATTGGTGGGGTGGGGAAGGCTGGGGGTGGTTAAGGAGGGAATTAATTGGGGTGAAGGGGGATTGGAGGGCTCTCCATTCACCTGACAAAGAGGGAGTCCCCTCGAAAGCTTGTGAGTTTACTATCAAATAAATCGGTTGGACTAAAACCTGGTGTTGTCAGACTTTTTACTGTGGCGGTTTTCCACAGAGGAAATCAGTGAGGGTAGTTAGGTTTAGAGTAGGGAGAAGGAGATATGGAAATAATCAGATGGCCAGAGAATATCCAGGCACAAGAGCTGACTGCAGATGAGGAAGGAAATTTGGTCAGTTTCAGTTCATCTGTGCAGGAACTCTCAGGTCCCCTAGTGTAGCTTTCAGTTATTTCTGAGCTGGGTTTGAGGAGATGGGAAGGTTGTGAATACAGCTCATGGTGGGAGTATATATAAAGCGACATTAGGAAAGCAGATGGTTGAAGGAGAAGGGTTTGGATTGGAAAGGATGTGCAGTTACTCTTAAGTAGACGAGGAGGGCTGAGATCTTCATTAGCAAATTGGTGCTGGGTATGGATGCTCCACCTCTCAAGCATTTTAAGTGAGAGATGGAAGAGGTTGAGCTACCCAAAGGGAGAGAAGCTTCTGGAAGTGTGACCCATGTGGCCTGTGAAGTGAGCAGGCTGAGGCACGATCTCACCATATTTGTATAGAATGGTTCATGTTTCATCGATTTATACAGGAATGCTTGTGTTCTTTTCAAAGCCATGTTAAGCTGTGAGCTTGTAAGATATAAGATAACATGCACAAAGAGTTCCCAGTGAAATAGACAGTACGTAATGAGCTGATAAGGTTATTAACATGATGTGATGATAGTCTGCAGTACAAATCCTCTCAGAGGGCTTTGTTTAGCTAAAGGATCATGTCGACTAGTGTAAGGGCATTTCTTGTACAGTGTTTTGACATAATCTCACTAATGGGCAGTAAAAATAAACCTTCATTCAGTGTACCAGAACTGATGAGTTTCTGTGGCCCAGATTTTTGCTTGGGGTCAGGAAAACTCACCCTTCCAAAATGCACACTCTCCCCCGGCTGTGACTCTGCCTGGGATCATTGTCATTTCACAGAGGGACGCAGTGAAATGAGTGAGCATTGTGGATGCAGATGTGGATCTATTAAAAGTTCTCCAACAACAGCAGCCCAAATCCCAACATTGTTTAAAAGCCCCCTAATCATAATCTCACTCTCCATCTGTTCACATTATCCCTCAGATCATCCATCCCTCCTTGGAACTACTATACCACCCTGGGAAACATCCAGGGCCCTCGTATCCTGCATAACCACCCACTCAGTATCTACTATGTGCAGTCCTCCAGAGCCATGTAAAAGCAATGGGAATTATTGTAAATAATTAGAAAAAAAACAAACCTCTAAATCAGTCCAAAGATGTGTGAGTTAGGTTGATTGGCCATGCTAAGAAATTGTCCATTGGTATCCAGGGATGTGTAGGTTAGAGGGATTAGTGGGTATAACGTGTAGGGATATGGGGGTAGGTCCTGGGTGGGATTGTGTTCGGTGCAGACTTGATGGGCCGAAGGGCCTCTTTCTGTGCTGTGGGGTTCTATTCTATGATTCATCTAATTAAACTCTAAATTCAAACTCACTAACACTGATAACGGAAAGAAAAAAGCCTTCTCGAATGTCAAATAAATTGTAATCCTTTAATTGCCTATTAAATGTGTAAATAAAGGGGATTAGTGGGGTAAATGCATGGGGCGGGGTTGGGAGATAGGCTAGTTGGGATGCTCTGTTGGAGGTCAGTGCAAATGTGATGGGCCGAATGGCTTCCTTCTGTACTGTATGGATTCTATGATTAGGTTTGTAAAGAAACAAGAAATCACATCCTCGGCATATCCATATCGGTATGTTAAAACTGTCAATCATTCCTTAATCAATGGAACATCTGCTAAGCAGAATTCTCCAAAAGTTTTTGCAACACAGCCAAGCATTCACAATGGCTACAGCTGCCTAATATACTGCCAGAAACTGACAGAACAAAACCGTGTTCAATTTTCATTTCAAAGCAAAGTGCTTGTCAGTCAGTGGAGGGGAGCAGGTGCAAAACATAAACAGCAAGAGCTGTCAGCTGATTTAAATCACAGCACAAATCATGACAGAAGAGTCTGACATGACCTTTTACTTTTTTAAAGGAATATTTTGGAAGTTTTGGCAATTGGAAAAGTACTGTAATACAGGATGATCATCAGAACTGGAGGAGATTAGTATTAGTAGAGAAATGGTGCTGGGAAAATTGATGGGATTGAAAGCAGACAAATCCCCAGGGCCTGATAATCTAAATCCCAGTAATAAAGGAAGTGGCTCGAGAAAGAATGGCTACACTGGTGGTCATCTTCCAGGATTCTATAAACTCCGGAACAGTTCCTGCAGTTTGGAGTGTAAATAATGTCACTCCAATATTCAAAAAGGCAGGTAGAGAAAAAATGGGGAATTATAGACCAGTAAGCCTAACATCGGTACTGGGGAAAATTCTCGAATCCATTATCAAGGATTTATAGCAGAGCATTTAGAAAGCAGTGGCAGGATCAGACAGAGTCAGCATGGATTTATGAAAGGCAAATCATGCTTGAAAAATCTGTTGGAATTCTTTGAAGATGTAACTAGTAGAGTTGACAAGGGGGAGCCAGTGGATGTGGTATATTTGGATTTCCAGAAAGCATTTGACAAAGTCCCGTGTAAGAGATTATTGTGCGAGATTAAAGTGCATAGGATTGGGGGAAGTGCATTGAGATGGATAAAAAACTGATTGGCAGAGAAGAAACAAATTAATTAATTAGGAATTAATGGATCCTTTTCAACTAGGCAGGCAGTAACTTGTGGGTTGCCATAGGGATTGGTGCTGGGACTCCAGCTATTCACTATATATATTAATGGTTTGGATGAGAGAACAAAATGTAACATCTCAAAGTTTACAGATGATACCAAGTTGGGTGGGAGGATAAACTGTGACGAGGATACAGAGATCCTTCAGCATGAAGGACACAGGTTTAAGGTGCTGAGGCGTAGGTACAGAGGAGATGTTAGGGGTAGGTTTTTCACTCAGAGGGTGGTGAGTGAGTGAAATTGGCTGCCGTCGGTGGTGGTGGAGGCAAATTTGATAGGGTCTTTTAAGAAACTTTTGGATAAGTACATGGGACTTAGTAAGATAGAGGGTTATAGGTAAGCCTAGTAGGTAGGGATATGTTTGGCGCAATTTGTGGGCCGAAGGGCCTGTTTACGCTGTAGTTTTTCTATTTTCTATGATCTGGACAGGTTGGGTGAGTGGGCAAATCAATGGCAGATGCGGTATATTTTGGATAAATGTAAGGTCATTCACTTTGGAAGCAAAAAAGCAGATTACTACCTAAACGGTTGTAAATTGGGAGAGGGGAGTGTGCAATGGGATCTGGGTGCCCTTGTGCACCAGTCACCAAAGGTAAGCATGCAGGTGCAGCAGGCGGTAAAGAAGGCAAATGGTGACTGAGACACTGGTAGTTTTGGTACCTCGTGCTGTTTTGCCACCTTCCTATTGAAGACATTGACTCATTTCATTCCCAGAACATCTCTGCAGGAGTCCCCCAGGGTAGTGTCCGAGGCCCAACCATCTTCAGCTGCTTCATCAGTGACCTTCCCTCCGGCACAAGGTCAGAAGTGGGGATATTCACTGATGATTGCACAATGTTCAGCACCATTCACAACTTCCCAGATTCTGAAGCAGTCCATGTTCAAATGCAGCAAGACCTGGACAATATCCACACTTGGGCTGACAAGTGGCAACTAACATTCATGCCAAGCAATGACCACCTATCTCCAACAAGAGAGGATCTAACCATCACCCCTTGACATTCAGTAGCATTACCATCAGTGAATCAAACCCACCAACCCCACCACCCCACACTGCTTTCAACCCCTTGGGTTCTCCCAGAGCCCATGCCCTCCTATTTTCTGGTCTGACCCTTTCCCACAATCCCACCTGTCTTTGTATCTCCTGGTTTTTTTGTCTTCTGCTGCAGGCTTTACTAGCTGATTGCTGATCAGGCTAAGGTGGGAAACAGAGGAAAAACATTTACTAATGAGAACCTTCAAATTGCAGGAACTCCAAGTGAGTTTCCATTTATTTTTATACCCTACTCCCAACCACTGCCCCCATCCCAAGCAACAGTTCCCATCTGGTAAACTTTAGGATGAAAGTATCCCATCTGTTGGGTTGTTATGATCTTTGAAAAGGATCAGTCTTGGTTATGTTTCATTGGCAGCAAAACCAAAGTGAGAACTCCAGGATCTGTTTATGAGACCAATCTGGTATAGACCCAGGTAATAGAAACTTGACTGTTTAATATTTGTAACCCAGTATTCATGGAAAAAGTGATATTGTACATATGCTGGAGCCAATCTGATAAGGTGCAGTGGTAAGGAAGTGTCAATTTGTATTATCTGTTAGAAAACCTTTCAGTTTACACGCAATATTTCCATTCACTCTCTGCTACTTGGTCTATTTATAAGTTTTCAGAAGTTAAAACCGATGGAATTTTGATGAGAGATATTGGCAATCTCTGCTTCGAATCACTTGCTGTAACTCACCCAGATTGGATCGAAAGCTCTGTGGCTTTTATAGATCTGATTTCCCAGCTGAGGGCGATTATAGAGGGATGAACATCTTGTCTTAAATTAAGTGTAGCCTGGGTGTGGTGTTTCTGGGTCGTCCTAACCCACTTGTCTGCAGCTAAAGAGATTTTATGAAATGACTAACATCCTTTAATGCTGCACATTGTGCAAAATTCCCATGGTGCTTTCTTCAGTTTCTCCATTCCGTCTTGAGTTACAGAGAATCGAGAGGGAGAGGCAGAAAGCAAATGCAGAAATTATTTTGATTTTCTTTGTTCTTCTGTTGCAGACATTCCTGGCCAGACTAACATTTAATTTTATTCTTTGGTAGGATGTGGGTGTCATGACTGGGCTAGCATTTATTATCCATCCCTAATTGCCCTTAAACCACTGCAGTCCATGTCATGTATGTACACCCACAGTACTGTCAGGGAGGGAATTCTAGGATTTTGACCCAGTAACAGTGAAGGAATTGTGATATATTTCCAAGTCAGAACAGTGAGTGATTTTCAAGGGAACCTCCAGGTGGTAATTTTCCCAGGGTACTGAGGCAGAATGAAGGTGAGATTCCCAGAGAAAGTGAGAGGGATATAATCCCAGAGACAATCAGAGAGGAAGGACAATAATGAGAGTGAGTGAGAGAGAGAGAGGCAATGAAAGAAAGTTTCCAAGAAAGACTGCGATAGTGAAGAGAATGAGAAAGAGACACGGAGGTAATGGGTGAGAGGTAGAGAGGGAGAGATAATGAGAAAGAGGGAGAGATTGAGAGTAAATGACTGAGAGACTGAAACAGTGAAGATGAGCAAGAGAGACAAGTAGTGAATGAGATTGACAGAGAACAAGAGGGTAGCAACAAATAGACCCAGCAAGGCAGGGGTTACAGTGGGGAAGAAGATGGCCAGGCACTGGGAAGGCTTACTGAAGGAGAGGGTTATCATTTCTGGCAAAGTAATTTATTGAGAAGCTGCATTATTTGCTGTCCTGTCCAATGGGAAAGATTGATTTATAGAGATATAACATTTCACCAAGTATTCAGCCACATTGTTACCAACTGTTTGTTTTTTTGACAGAGTTTTCTGAAATTTTCTAAAAACATAAAGCGACACAGTGATTAGCACTGCTGATTTCAGCTCTCGGGACTCAGGTTCACTCCCAGCCTTGGGTGACTGTGTGGAGTTTGCACATTCCCTCTGTGTTTGCATGGGTTTTCTCCCACAGTCCAAAGATGTGCAGGTTAAGTGGATTGGCCATGCTAAATTGTCCCTTTAGTGTCTGAAAATGTTGGTTAAGGGGCTTTGTGGGGTAAATATGTAGGTTGTAGGAATAGGGTAGGCCGTGGGTCTTATTAAGGTGCTCTGTCAGAGTGTTGTGGTAGACTTGATGGGCGGAATGGCCTCCTACACAGCAGGGATTCTATAATATAAATCAGACACTAAGACTCCAGAATTTGACTCTGAGACACTGGTAGCTTTGGTATCTTGTGCTGTTTTGCCAACTCCCTATTCCAGACATTGACTCATCTCATTCCCAGAACATCTCTGCAGGAGTTCCCCAGGGTAGTGTCCTAGGCCCAACCATCTTCAGCTGCTTCATCAGTGACCTTCCCTCCGTCACAAGGTCAGAAGTGGGGATATTCACTGATGATTGCACAATGTTCAGCACCATTCACAACTTCCCAGATTCTGAAGCAGTCCATGTTCAAATGCAGCAAATCCTGGACAATATCCAGACTTGGGCTGACAAGTGGCAACTAACATTCATGCCAGGCAATGACCATCTATCTCCAACAAGAGAGGATTTAACCATCACCCCTTGACATTCAATAGCATTACCATCACTGAATCCCCTACTAGCAATGTCCTGGGGGCTACCATCGGCCAGAAAATGAATTAGGCCAACCAAATAAATACTGTGGCTTCCAGAGCAGGTCAAAGGCCAGGAATCTTACAGTGATTAACTCACTTCCTGACTCCCCAAAGCATGTCCAGCATCTACAGGTCAGGAGTGTAATGGAATACTCTCCGCTTGCCTGGATGAGTGCGAGTCCCACAACACTGAGGAACCTCAACACTATCTGGGACAAAGAAGCCTGCTTGATTGCTCCCCATTTCACAAACATTCATTTCCTCTATTACTGATGTATAGAAGCGGCAGTGTGTGCCATCTACAAGATGCACTCCAGGAGCTCACTAAGGTTCCTTGAACAGTATCTTCTAAACTCGTGACCTCTACCACCTAGAAGGACAAGAGTAGCAGATGCAGGGGAGCCCTCAAGCCACTCACCATCCTGATTTGGAAATGTATCGGCATTGGGCAATAATTCTGGCCTGGTCACTGACATCCAGTCCATGAATAAAAAAATTAGTTGTTTTAAAAATGACTGACACGAGTACATTCTTCCAGTGCACACACTCTCAAAACAGCTGATTGAACAGATCTTAATTCCATCAGCTCTTTGAGTGCCCTGTTGCCAGAATTTGTCAATCAGACATTTACCAGCAGCTCAGGTGTAGATTGAATTGTTAATTGGAATTTTTCAGGGAAGGGTGATATTTGGGAAATAGATTCAGTGCACTTTGAACTCGAGAAATGGATTGCTTCCTCTATCTCCCAGAAACTGTTGTATAAATCGTGTTGTACACTGTGAACTTGCAGCTTTCCACAGGTTCCACATTACACTCGTGCTGAATAAATGAGCAAATAATATTTCTGTTGTATGGGTTAGGTGGATTGGTCATGCTAAATTGCCCCTTAGTGTCAGGGAGTTAGCTGGGTAAATGGTAACCCCCAGGTCATTGCTTGTGGGGGATTCAGTGATGGTAATGTCATTGAATGATGGTTAGATCCTCTCTTGTTGGAGATAGATGGTCATTGCCTGGCACTTGTGTGGCACGAATATTAGTTGCCATTTATCAGCCCAAGTCTGGATATTGTCCAGGATTTGCTGCATTTGGACATGGACTGCTTCAGAATCTGGGAAGTTGTGAATGGTGCTGAACATTGTGCAATCATCAGTGAATATCCCCACTTCTGACCTTGTGACGGAGGGAAGGTCACTGATGAAGCAGCTGAAGATGGTTGGGTCTAGGACACTACCCTGGGGAACTCCTGCAGAGATGTTCTGGGAATGAGATGAGTCAATGTCTGGAATAGGGCGTTGGCAAAACAGCACAAGGTACCAAAACTACCAGTGTCTCAGAGTCAAATTCTGGAGTCTTAGTGTCTGATTTATATTATAGAATACCTGCTGTGTAGGAGCATTTGGCCCATCAAGTCTCCGACAGAGCATCTTTCATGGGGTTACAGGGATAGGGTCTGGGTGGGATTGTTGTCAGTGACAACTTTATAGAACATAGAACATAGAACATTACAGCACAAACAGGCCCTTCGGCCCTCGAGTTGCGCCGATCGCATCAACCCCACCAATCTATAGACCTATCTATAACCCCCAATCCCATTAAACCCCATATACTCATCCAGAAGTCTTTTAAAAGACCCCAGCGAGTTCGCCTCCACCACCGACGACGGCAGCCGATTCCAATCACTCACCACCCTCTGAGTGAAAAACTTACCCCTAACATCACCTCTGTACCTCCCTCCCCGCACCTTAAATCTGTGTCACCTTAAATTTATGGATTGAATGTCCTTCTCCTGCACTGTAGGGATTCTATAAATTCTAATTGTTGTTTGAGGTACAAAGAACAAAGAAAATTACAGCACAGGAACAGGCCCTTCGGCCCTCCGAGCCTGCATCGACCATGCTGCCCGACTGAACTAAAACCCCCTACCCTTCCAGGAACCATATCCCTCTATTCCCATCTTATTCATGTACTTGTCAAGAAGCCCCTTAAAAGTTACTATTGTACCCACTTCCACTCCCTCCCCCGGCAACGAGTTCCAGGCACTCACCACTCTCTGTGTAAAAAATCTGCCTCGTACATCTCTTTTAAAACTTGTCCCTTGCACCTTAAACCTGTGCCCCCCCCAGTAATTGGTTCTTCCACCCTGGGAAAAAGCTTCTGACTATCCACTCTGTCCATGCCTCTCATAATCTTGTGGATTTCCATCAGGTCTCCCCTCAATCTCCGTCGCTCCAGTGAGAACAAACCCAAGTTTCTCCAGCCTCTCCTCATAGCTAATGCCCTCCATACCAGGCAACATCCTGGTAAATCTTTTCTGTACCCTCTCCAAAGCCTCCACATCCTTCTGGTAGTGCGGCGACCAGAATTGAACACGATATTCCAAGTGCGGCTTCACTAAGGTTCTATAAAGTGTCAACATGACTTGCCAATTATTAAACTCAATACCCCAGCTGATGAAAGCATACATGCTTTGTGCTTTCTTGGCCACCTTCTCCACCTAAATTGCCACTTTCGGTGACCTGTGTACCTGTACACTCAGATCTCTTTGCCTATCAATACTCCTAAGGTTCTACCATTTACTGTATATTTCCTATCTGTATTAGACCTTCCGAGATGCATTGCCTCACATTTGTCCGAATTAAGCTCCGTCTGCCACCTCTCCACCCAAATCTCCAGCTGATCTATATCCTTCTGACGGTCATGGCAAATCCACCTAACTTACATATCTTGGGATAGTAAGGGGCAGTTTAGCATGGCAAATCCACATTACCTACACACCTTGAGACACTAAGGTGCAATTTAGCATGGCCAATCCACCTAACCTACACATCTTGAGACACTAAGGGGATTTTAACATGTCAAATTCTCCTCTCCTCCACGTCTTGGGGCGCTAAAGGAAATTTAGCATGGCCAAATATCCCCAAATACACCAACCTTTGTGTTGTCTGCAAACTTACTAATCAATCCAGTTACATTTTCCTCCAAATCATTACAAACAGCAAAGATCCCAGCACTGATCCCTGAGGAACATCACTTGTCACAGCCCTCCATTCAGAAACGCACCCTTCCACTGCTGTGTGAGAGAAACGGGAAGACAGATAGGAAACTCCGACAAGCAGGTGAAGCTCCGCAGTGTGACCGTTAGGTTTTAATCAGGAATGCTGCAGGATGTGGTGAGCCAGGAAGGAGCAGAGATTTGTAAAACCTCTCTACACACAATCTCTCTCAGTGACCGTGATTACTCCAGGTGACTCGGTGTGGCAGGAATAAAACAGGAAGCTTTATTCAAGGAGAAGAAACTATTTACAACAGAAGGATTGTAACACAACCCTGCTCCCAATAACTCCCTAACTCACACTGCCCAATCACAACCCTGGGGATACACATCCTTGCATCTGATTGGCCAAGGATCATGTGCTCACATGTCATTGGTTCCGGCCTGGTCATGTCATAAGAACATAAGAAATAGGAGCAGGAGTAGGCCATCTGGCCCTTCGAGCCTGCCCCGCCATTCAATAAGATCATGGCTGATCTGTCGTGACTCAGCTTCACCTTCCCGCCCTCTCCCCATAACCCTTAATCCCTTCTCTTATCAAAAACCCATCAACCCGTTTCTTAAAAATATTTAGCGAGGCAGCCTCCACCACTTCAACGGGCAGAGAATTCCAGAGATTCACCACCCTTTGAGTGAAGTGACCCGCAAAGGATTGCCGTTTAAAGGGGCAATCACACTCCTTTCACCCCCCCCCCCACCACCCCATCAACTCTTTCAGCTATACCTATAGCAAAACAGAAGAGCAGAATTGTTGCACCCATGATACACAAGCAACAAGATCACAGTCGGGACATCAGGTTAGTCTGTCTGGAGACTTCTGTACCCTGGCATAACACCACTCCTCTGTCAGGGGCCCCTCAACAGTCAAAGACATGGACACAGACACAGAGGGAGTAGATGGATTAGCTGCCTCCAATATACGACTCTGGCACTGTATGGCTCAGGTGTTGCAGTCTCGTCTGGAAATGTCAGATTGAGTTTTCTCCTATGACTGTGGCCTCCATGTCAGTGTTGACCTCCATTTTCAGGGGGCGACTATTGACCACTGAAACAATCTCACTTGGAGCTGTCTTGCTAAGCTGGAAGATGTAAAGTCCTGGAACCCTCTGCTTCCTCCACCAGCTTATTCACAAAAATTATACTCATCAATTTTTTCAGAATCGTTCTGCATAGCCTGCTTTGCTCTACACCTAGCTTGCTGGGTGACCCTCCTGTCTGCATCTAAAATAGATAAAAGTCTTGCAGCGACAAGTCTATCGGGAGTGGTCTCCCCCACACTGAAAGCCTGCCTAGATCCCGATGCTGAACAATTCTCTCTCTCCAGAGGCCCCGCTCTGCCCTCACTCAGGCTGTTCCTGGCAGCAGCCAATTCCCATCACAACTGGTTCATCTCACACCACACGCCTGGCAGCTCTCGCACATGTAGCACAGGGTGGCACGGTAGCACAGTGGGTTAGCACTGCTGCTTCACAGCTCCAGGGTCCTGGGTTCGATTCCCGGCTCGGGTCACTGCCTGTGTGGAGTTTGCACATTCTCCTCGTGTCTGCGTTGGTTTTCTCCGGGTGCTCCGGTTTCCTCCCACAGTCCAAAGATGTGCGGGTTAGGTTCATTGGCTATGCTAAAAAATTGCCCCTTAGTGTCCTGGGATGTGTAGGTTAGAGGGATTAGCAGGTAAATGTGTAGGGATATGGGGATAGGGTCTGGGTGGGATTGTGTTCGGTGCAGACTCGATGGGCCGAAGGGCCTGTTTCTGCACTGTAGGGTTCTCTATGTCTTGCTCAGTCAGTGCACTGGGTCACTTAGGCCATCATGATTGCTTTTTCTTGGTTTCAGCAAGCAGTTTCTTTTGGATGTTGAGGTTGTTGACCCACAAACCAAACCATCCCTCAACATATCTCCTAATGAAGGCCCGAACTCTGTGCTGAATCAGCTGCCAAGGTCTGACCACCAAGCTGGAGACGGTTTTCCCTGAATCCCTAACAGCAGAATGGAATTTGTATCCCTGCATGATAATGAAAGCTCAGGGGTTTTAGTGATCTTCAAATAAGCAGATGAATGGGTCAAAGGTTTTTGTATTGGGAGCTTCAATCTCCTCACCAGATTGTAAGTCTATGCCGCAGACAGTGAGCAGAATCATCTCTGCTTCTGCCTGGTTGTTACTTTGTCTAATGCAGTCTCTCAATGCACCGCCCCAACTCTCCATCTCTGAGTCAATTGGCATTATTTTCCCGAACAGTAACAACTTTAAAATGGATCCTGTCCCATTTCTCCTTCATTCTCCTTCCTCTAACTGCACTGCAGATTTTCAATGACTGATCTAGTTTGTCCTCATCGCCAGTGTGACAACTCGAGGTGACTCGGTGTGGCAGGCATAAAACAGGAAAGTTTATTCAACAAGAAGAAACTATTTACAACTAAAGGATTTATAACACGGCTCTGCTCCCAAAAACCTCCCAACTGGCTCTGCCCAGTCCCAGCCATGGTGATATGCACTGTTGCTCCGGGTTGGTCAAGATTCGTGCACTCGTGCCGCATTGGTTCTGGCCGAGTCACATGGCCCGAACAGAATCACCTCTTGAAAAGACTACATTGCCACAGTGACGAATAAGGATTTAACCCTGGCTTTGCAAGAGTAATGAAATAAGTGATAGTGAATCCACTCCCTGTTTCCCATCATCCCAGCTTATAGTTTCTTACATTTATTTTGATGAGGCCCAAGATTCTCTAAAATGTCAACAGAATAATGTCGACTTTTGGCAGAAAGAATGCTGGTTTAAATCAAAAAAGATTTGGAGATAGAACATAGAACATAGAACACTACAGCACAAACAGGCCCTTTGGCCCACAAGTTGCGCCGATCACATCAACACCTACCAACCTACAGACCTATCTATAACCCTCAATCTCATTAAACCCCATATACTCATCCAGAAGTCTTTTAAAAGACCCCAGCGAGTTCGCCTCCACCACCACTGACGGCAGCCGATTCCATTCACTCACCACCCTCTGAGTGAAAAACTTACCCCTAATATCACCTCTGTACTTCCCTCCCTGTACCTTAAATCTGTGTCCCCTCGTAGCAACCATTTCAACCTGGGGAAATAGCCTCTGAGAGTCCACCCTATCTATTCCTCTCAACATTTTGTAAACCTCTATCAGGTCGCCTCTCAACCTTCGTCTCTCCAGGGAAAAGAGTCCCAGCTTCCTCAACCTAACTTCATAAGGCATGCCTCCCAGTCCAGTCAACATCCTTGTAAATCTCCTCTGTACCCTCTCAATAGCTTCTACATCTTTCCTATAGTGAGGCGACAAGAACTGCGCACAATACTCTAAATGAGGCCTGACAAGGGTCTTATAAAGTTACAGCATTACCTCCCGACTCCTAAACTCAATCCCTCGATTAATGAAGGCCAGTACACCATACGCCTTCTTGACCACCTCTTCCACCTGCGAGGCCGATTTAAGAGTCCTGTGGTCCCGGACCCCTAGATCCTTCTGCTCTTCAACACTACTCAGACTTCTGCCCTTGATAGTGTACTCGTTCATCCCGTTGGTTCTGCCAAAATGGACGACTACGCATCTATCCGCGTTGAAGTCCATCTGCCACTTCTCCGCCCATTCCTGCATCCTATCTATGTCCTGCTGCAACTTTTGACATCCTTCCAGACCATCCACAACACCGCCGACCTTCGTGTCATCAGCGAACTTGCTAACCCATCCCTCCACTTCCTCATCCAGGTCATTTATGAAAATGACAAACAACAAGGGTCTTAGAACAGATCCCTGGGGCACCCCACTGGTGACTGACCTCCATTCAGAAAAAGACCCATCCACAACCACTCTCTGCCTTCTGCAGGCAA
>CM075750.1:37163620-37208620 GCA_037974335.1 Prionace glauca | reverse complement strand
GTGGCACATCGGAACTGCCGATCTATGAGTCGAGCACCATATCCTGTTCTTATGAGGGCATCTTTCAGGGTCTGGAGGTGTCTGTCACGATCCTCCTCATCTGAGCAAATCTTGTGTATACGGAGGGCTTGTCCATAGGGAATAGCTTCTTTAACATGTTTAGGGTGGAAACTGGAGAAGTGGAGCATTGTGAGATTGTCTGTGGGTTTGCGGTACAGTGAGGTGCTGAGGTGACCGTCCTTAATGGAGATGCGTGTGTCCAAGAATGCAACTGATTCTGGGGAATAGTCCATGGTGAGTCTGATGGTGGGGTGGAATTTGTTGATATCATCATATAGTTGTTTCAGTGATTGTTCACCATGAGGCCAAAGGAAGAAAATGTCATCGATGTATCTAGTGTATAGCATCGGTTGAAGATTCTGTGCAGTGAAGAAGTCTTGTTCGAACCTGTGCATGAAGATGTTGGCATATTGAGGTGCAAATTTGGTCCCCATGGCTGTTCCGTGTGTCTGGATGAAAAACTGGTTGTTGAAGGTGAAGAGATTGTGGTCCAGGATAAAGCGGATGAGTTGTAAAATTGCATCTGGAAACTGGCAGTTGTCAGCATTGAGTACTGAGGCAGTCGCAGCAATGCCATCGTTGTGGGGGATGTTGGTGTAGAGCGCTGAGACATCCATTGTGACGAGGAGTGTCCCTGGTTCAACTGCTCCGTGTGTGCTGAGTTTCAGTAGGAAGTCCGTAGTGTCGCGACAAAAGCTGGGGGTTCTTTGTACAATGGGTTTCAGGATGTCCTCGACGTAGCCGGAGAGGTTCTCACACAGAGTTCCATCACTGAAACAACTATATGATGATATCAACAAATTCCACCCCACCATCAGACTCACCATGGACTATTCCCCAGAATCAGTTGCATTCTTGGACACACGCATCTCCATTAAGGACGGTCACCTCAGCACCTCACTGTACCACAAACCCACAGACAATCTCACAATGCTCCACTTCTCCAGATTCCACCCTAAACATGTTAAAGAAGCTATTCTCTATGGACAAGCCTTCCGTATACACAGGATTTGCTCAGATGAGGAGGATCGTGACAGACACCTCCAGACCCTGAAAGATGCCCTCATAAGAACAGGATATGGTGCTCGACTCATAGATCGGCAGTTCCGATGTGCCACAGCGAAAAACCGCACCGATCTCCTCAGAAGGCAAACACGGGACACAATGGACAGCGTACCCTTCGTCGTCCTGTACTTCCCCGGAGCGGAGAAGCTACGACATCTTCTCCGGAGTCTTCAACATATCATTGATGAAGACAAACATCTCGCCAGGGCTATCCCCACACCCCCACTTCTTGCTTTCAGACAACCACACAACCTCAAACAGACCATTGTTCGCAGCAAACTACCCAGCCTTCAGGAGAACAGTGACCACAATACCACACAACCCTGCCACAGCAACCTCTGCAAGACATGCCGGATCATCGACATGGATACCATCATCACACGTGAGAATACCATCCACCAGGTACATGGTAAATACTCTTGCAACTCGGCCAACATTGTCTACCTGATACGTTGCAAGAAAGGATGTCCCGAAGCATGGTACATTGGGGAGACCATGCAGACGCTACGACAACGGATGAATGAACATCGCTCGACAGTCACCAGGCAAGACTGTTCCCTTCCTGTTGGCGAACACTTCAGCGGTCACGGGCATTCAGCCTCTGACCTTCGGGTAAGCATTCTCCAAGGCGGCCTCCACGACCCACGACAGCGCAGAGTCGCTGAACAGAGACTGATAGCCAAGTTCCGCACACATGAGGACGGTCTCAACAGGGATCTTGGGTTCATGTCGCACTATCTGTAACCCCCGTGACTTGCCTGGGTTTGCAAAACCTCACTCACTGTACTGTCTGGAGACAATACACATCTCTTTAAACTGTGATCAGTGCTCCTTCCACTCACATTATCAGCCACTTTAAGACTTGAACAGCAGGTTAGGTGTAAGGATTCGCATTCTAATCAGTAATCTCTAAACTGTCTGTGCTTTATATGCTCTGTCTGAGGTCAGAACTCTCCATTCACCTGACGAAGAGGCAGCCCCCTCGAAAGCTTAAGCTTGTGAGAATATTATCAAATAAATCGGTTGGACTAAAACCTGGTGTTGTCAGACTTTTTACTGTGTGTCACATCAGCACCCCCCTGTCCTGGGATCCTGTCAAATCCTGTGATTTGACCTTAAGCTGCCTGGTGAAGTTTAAATTTGTCTCATCGAACATTCACACACGAAAGAAAGCACAAAAATCTGATGTGGTCGCATCTCTCACATCGTTAGGAAGTAAGAAGTCTCACAATGCCAGGTTAAAATCCAACCAGTTTATTTGATAGTAAACTCACAAGCTTTCGGGGTTTGCCCCTTCGTCAGGTGAATGGAGGGTTCTCTCCGTGCACCCGATGAAGGGGCAAACCCAGAAAGCTTGTGGGTTTACTATCAAATAAACCTGTTGGACTTAAAAACCTGGTGTTGTCAGACTTCTTACTGTGTTTACCCCAGTCCAACACCGGCATCTCCACATCATTAGGAAGTGCCAGAGAATTTTACAAGCAATGAAATACTTTTTGAAGTGTAGTCACTGGGGTAATGTGGAAAACACAGCAACTAATTTGTGCACAGCAAGCTCCCAGTCTTTTTGAGGGTAGGTTGCTGCTCAGTTTCCTCCAGTATTGCACTGACCCATTCACCTGCATTACATCCTCATTACATCCCATTCACCTGCATTACATCCTCATTACATCCCATTCACCTGCATTATATCCTCATTACATCCCATTCACCTGCATTACATCCTCATTACATCCCATTCACCTGCATTACATCCTCATTACATCCCATTCACCTGCATTATATCCTCATTACATCCCATTCACCTGCATTACATCCTCATTACATCCCATTCACCTGCATTACATCCTCATTACATCCCATTCACCTGCATTACATCCTCAAGTGTCTGCAGTGGAAGCTTGAATCTAAGGTGGAAAGCGCTGTCACGGGTTAGCTCAGACTGAAATACTTTCCAGCTATGGACAGGTACACTCACTGGACAATGATGAAGAAGTTTTATTTATTTGGCTGATATTTCCCAAACACAATGTGACAGATTGTCCACTGCTGCCCATTCTGTTCAATCAGCAATCAACCCTGGGTCTCCATTCACCTGACGAAGAGGCAGCCCCCTCGAAAGCTTGTGAGAATATTATCAAATAAATCGGTTGGACGAAAACCTGGTGTTGTCAGACTTTTTACTGTGTTTCTGGTCAATGTCAGCCAGTGGGTTTGACCACAAGGTGGAGCTCTAAGACTGGTGTTTGGTCCATTTATTGAAATGTTTCAGCCCAAAGCCACAAGGCAGGATTCTGCACAAGGTGTTGGTCTATCTGAGCCCGACTCCATCTATTTCTATCTTTTGAATGTTACTTTTACAAGTCACTATATACAACAGAGAACTGTGTTATTATCGACTCTCCTGAAGCATCCCAACTGTTCACTAAGCTTCATTTAGATTTTGGGCAGCAGTCTGTCATTATAGAATGAGATTTTGTGAGAATTATTGAACCTTTGTTGAAGGCCAGACTGGCAATAATGACACTTTTAGATAAATTGCTGATGTTAAAACATGGTTAGTTCCAAAAGTCTCTCAACCATTGTACTGGACTCCCACTGTATAGATTCCTGTTGCACTGGTTGGGCTGGACTCTGGATGGGCTGGACTCTGGATGGGCTGGACTCTGGTTGGGCTGGACTCTGGTTGGGCTGGACTCTGGTTGGGCTGGACTCTGATTGGGCTGGACTCTGGTTGGGCTGGACTCTGGTTGTTCTGGACTCTGGTTGGGCTGGACTCTGGTTGGGCTGGACTCTGGTTGGGCTGGACTCTGGATGGGCTGGACTCTGGATGTGCTGGACTCTGGATGGGCTGGGCTCTGGATGGGCTGGACTCTGGATGTGCTGGACTCTGGATGGGCTGGACTCTGGATGGACTGGACTCTGGTTGTGCTGGACTCTGGATGTGCTGGACTCTGGATGGGCTGGACTCTGGATGGACTGGACTCTGGTTGTGCTGGACTCTGGATGTGCTGGACTCTGGATGGGCTGGACTCTGGATGGACTGGACTCTGGTTGTGCTGGACTCTGGATGTGCTGGACTCTGGATGGGCTGGACTCTGGTTGGGCTGGACTCTGGTTGGGCTGGACGCTGGTTGGGCTGGACTCTGGTTGGGCTGGACTCTGGATGGACTGGACTCTGGTTGTGCTGGACTCTGGATGTGCTGGACTCTGGATGGGCTGGACTCTGGATGGGCTGGACTCTGGATGGACTGGACTCTGGTTGTGCTGGACTCTGGATGTGCTGGACTCTGGATGGGCTGGACTCTGGATGGACTGGACTCTGGTTGTGCTGGACTCTGGATGTGCTGGACTCTGGATGGGCTGGACTCTGGATGGGCTGGACTCTGGATGGACTGGACTCTGGATGGGCTGGACTCTGGTTGGGCTGGACTCTGGTTGGGCTGGACTCTGGTTGTGCTGGACTCTGGATGTGCTGGACTCTGGATGGGCTGGACTCTGGATGGGCTGGACTCTGGATGGACTGGACTCTGGATGGGCTGGACTCTGGATGGGCTGGACTCTGGTTGGACTGGACTCTGGATGGGCTGGACTCTGGTTGTGCTGGACTCTGGATGTGCTGGACTCTGGATGGGCTGGACTCTGGATGGGCTGGACTCTGGATGGACTGGACTCTGGATGTGCTGGACTCTGATTGGGCTGGACTCTGATTGGGCTGGACTCTGGTTGTTCTGGACTCTGGTTGGGCTGGACTCTGGTTGGGCTGGACTCTGGTTGGGCTGGACTCTGGTTGTGCTGGACTCTGGATGTGCTGGACTCTGGATGGGCTGGACTCTGGATGGACTGGACTCTGGTTGTGCTGGACTCTGGATGTGCTGGACTCTGGATGGGCTGGACTCTGGTTGGGCTGGACTCTGGTTGGGCTGGACTCTGGTTGTGCTGGACTCTGGATGTGCTGGACTCTGGATGGGCTGGACTCTGGATGGGCTGGACTCTGGATGGACTGGACTCTGGATGGGCTGGACTCTGGTTGGGCTGGACTCTGGTTGGGCTGGACTCTGGTTGTGCTGGACTCTGGTTGGGCTGGACTCTGGATGGGCTGGACTCTGGTTGGGCTGGGCTCTGGATGGGCTGGACTCTGGTTGGGCTGGACTCTGGATGGACTGGACTCTGGTTGGGCTGGACTCTGGTTGGGCTGGACTCTGGTTGTGCTGGACTCTGGATGTGCTGGACTCTGGATGGGCTGGACTCTGGATGGACTGGACTCTGGTTGTGCTGGACTCTGGATGTGCTGGACTCTGGATGGGCTGGACTCTGGATGGACTGGACTCTGGTTGGGCTGGACTCTGGTTGGGCTGGACTCTGGATGGACTGGACTCTGGTTGTGCTGGACTCTGGATGTGCTGGACTCTGGATGGGCTGGACTCTGGATGGACTGGACTCTGGTTGGGCTGGACTCTGGTTGTTCTGGACTCTGGTTGGGCTGGACTCTGGTTGGGCTGGACTCTGGTTGGGCTGGACTCTGGTTGTTCTGGACTCTGGTTGTGCTGGACTCTGGATGGGCTGGACTCTGGTTGGGCTGGACTCTGGTTGGGCTGGACTCTGGTTGGGCTGGACTCTGGTTGGGCTGGACTCTGGATGGGCTGGACTCTGGTTGGGCTGGACTCTGGTTGGGCTGGACTCTGGTTGGGCTGGACTCTGGTTGGGCTGGACTCTGGATGGGCTGGACTCTGGTTGTGCTGGACTCTGGTTGGGCTGGACTCTGGATGTGCTGGACTCTGGTTGGGCTGGACTCTGGATGGACTGGACTCTGGATGGGCTGGACTCTGGTTGGGCTGGACTCTGGTTGTGCTGGACTCTGGATGGACTGGACTCTGGATGGGCTGGACTCTGGATGGGCTGGACTCTGGTTGGGCTGGACTCTGGATGTGCTGGACTCTGGTTGTGCTGGACTCTGGATGGACTGGACTCTGGATGGGCTGGACTCTGGTTGTGCTGGACTCTGGTTGTGCTGGACTCTGGATGGGCTGGACTCTGGTTGGGCTGGACTCTGGATGGGCTGGACTCTGGTTGGGCTGGACTCTGGATGGACTGGACTCTGGATGGGCTGGACTCTGGTTGTGCTGGACTCTGGTTGTGCTGGACTCTGGTTGGGCTGGACTCTGGATGGGCTGGACTCTGGATGGACTGGACTCTGGTTGGGCTGGACTCTGGTTGGGCTGGACTCTGGATGGGCTGGACTCTGGTTGTGCTGGACTCTGGTTGGGCTGGACTCTGGTTGGGCTGGACTCTGGTTGGGCTGGACTCTGGATGGGCTGGACTCTGGTTGGGCTGGACTCTGGTTGGGCTGGACTCTGGATGGGCTGGACTCTGGTTGGGCTGGACTCTGGTTGGGCTGGACTCTGGATGGGCTGGACTCTGGTTGGGCTGGACTCTGGTTGTGCTGGACTCTGGTTGGGCTGGACTCTGGATGGGCTGGACTCTGGATGGGCTGGACTCTGGATGGGCTGGACTCTGGTTGGGCTGGACTCTGGATGGGCTGGACTCTGGATGGGCTGGACTCTGGTTGGGCTGGACTCTGGATGGGCTGGACATTGTTTGTGCTGTACTTGACCTGGTACTGGCGAATGAACCAGGGCAGGTGATGGATCTCTCGGTGGGAGAGCATCTTGGGAATGGTGACCATAATTCTATCTCCTTCACAATTGCATTGGAACGAGATAGGATCAGGCAGGCTAGGAAGGTGTTTGTCTGGAGTAAGGGGAGATACGAAGAAATCAGGAAGTTACTTGGACAAATAAACTGGAAGGAGGCGTTCTTAGGGAAAAGTACTGAAGGAAGGTGGCGGATATAAGAACATAAGAACATAAGAAATAGGAGCAGGAGTAGGCCATCTGGCCCTTCGAGCCTGCCCCGCCATTCAATAAGATCATGGCTGATCTGTCGTGACTCAGCTCCACCTTCCCGCCCTCTCCCCATAACTCTTAATCCCTTCTCTTATCAAAAACCCATCAACCCGTTTCTTAAAAATATTTAGCGAGGCAGCCTCCACCACTTCAACGGGCAGAGAATTCCAGAGATTCACCACCCTTTGAGTGAAGAAGTTCCTCCTCAACTCTGTTCTAAACCGCCCCCCCTTTATCTTGAGGCTGTGCCCCCTAGTCCTACTGTCTTTTTTGAGCGGGAACAGTCTCTCCACCTCTATCCTATCCATTCCATTCATCATCTTATACGTCTCAATGAGATCTCCCCTCATTCTTCTAAACTCTAACGAGTACAAGCCTAGTTTATTCAGCCTCTCCTCATAGCTCAATCCCCTCAACTCCGGTATCAGCCGAGTAAACCTCCTCTGCACTCCCTCCAGGGCCAAAACATCCTTGCGCAGGTGCGGCGCCCAAAACTGCACACAGTACTCCAGCTGCGGCCTCACCAATGCCCTATACAGCTGCAGCAAGACCTCCCTACTTTTATATTCAATCCCCTTCGCTATGAAGGCCAGCATCCCATTCGCCTTCCTGACCACCTGCTGCACCTGCAAGCTGGGTTTTTGCGACTCATGCACAAGGACCCCGAGGTCCCTCTGCACCGTCGCCTGCTGCAGTTTTTCGCCCCGTAAGTAATAGTCCTTCCTACCATTCCTCCTACCAAAGTGGACCACCTCACACTTGCCAACATTAAATTCCATTTGCCATTTCCTGGCCCATTCGCCCAGCCTATCTAGATCCTTCTGCAGACTCTCCACACCCTTTGTCTGGCGCTCTGCATGACAATGTTCCGATGAGGTCATGCCTTACTAACCTTATCGAGTTCTTTGAGAAAGTGACCAAAGAGGTGGATAGGGGTAAGGCAGTTGATGTGGTGTATATGGATTTTAGCAAGGCGTTTGATAAGGTTCACCATGGTAGGCTTCTGCAGAAAATGCAGATGTATGGGATTGGGGGTGATCTAGGTAATTGGATCAGGAATTGGCTAGCAGATAGGAGACAGAGAGTGGTGGTTGATGGGAAATATTCGTCATGGAGTTCGGTTACAAGTGGTGTGCCTCAGGGATCTGTTTTGGGGCCACTGCTGTTTGTAATTTTTATTAATGATCTGGATGAGGGTATAGTTGGGTGGATTAGTAAGTTTGCTGATGACACCAAAGTCGGAGGTGTGGTAGATTGTGAGGAAGGGTGTCATAGTTTGCAGGATGACTTAGAAAGGTTGCAGAGCTGGGCTGAGAGGTGGCGAATGGAGTTTAATGTGGAGAAGTGTGAGGTAATTCATTTCGGTAGGAATAACAGATGTGTTGAGTATAGGGCTAACGGGAGGACTTTGAATAGTGTGGAGGAGCAGAGGGATCTAGGTGTATGTGTACATAGATCCCTGAAAGTTGGGAATCAAGTAGATAAAGTTGTTAAGAAGGCATACGGAGTTTTGGCGTTTATTGGTAGGGGGATTGAATTTAGGAGTCGTAGCGTCATGATGCAACTGTACACATCTCTGGTGCGGCCGCACTTGGAGTTTTGTGTGCAGTTCTGGTCCCCACATTACAAGAAGGATGTAGAGGCTTTGGAGAGGGTGCAGAGGAGGTTTACCAGGATGTTGCCTGGTATGGAGGGGAGATCCTATGAGGAGAGATTGAGTGATTTGGGGTTGTTTTCGCTGGAAAGAAGGCGGCTAAGAGGGGATCTCATTGAAACATATAAGATGATTAGAGGTTTAGACAGGGTAGATAGTGATAGCCTTTTTCCTAGGATGGAGAAAGCTAACACGAGGGGGCACGATTTTAAATTAAGGGGGGGTAGTTATAGGACAGATGTCAGGGGTAGGTTCTTTACCCAGAGGGTGGTGAGGGACTGGAATGCCCTGCCAGCTGCAGTTGTAAATGCACCTAGTTTGGGGGTGTTTAAAAGATCTGTGGATAGGTTTATGGATGAAAAGGGATTGGTTTAGGCTAGTGGGTCATTGTTTTGTAACTGGTCGGCGCAACATCGTGGGCCGAAGGGCCTGTTCTGCGCTGTAATGTTCTATGTTCTATGTTCTATGATGAGACAAGGGAGTTTTGGTAGGTCGCGGGAACCGTGGTGCACGAAGGCTGTGTTGAACCTAGTCAGGAGGAAAGGAAGGTGTACAAAAGATTCAGGGAACTAGGAGAGGTTAAGGATCTTGAAGAATATAAGGACTGTAGAAAGGAGGTTAAAAGGGAAATTAGGAGAGCCAGAAGGGGTCATGAGAAGACCTTGGCGGGTAAGATTAAGGAAAATCCCAAGGCCTTCTATAAATATGTGAAAGGTAAAAGGGTGAGAAGGGAAAGGATAGGACCTATAAAAGGTGAAGGGGGAAAGGTCTGTGTGGAACCAGAAGAAATGGCGGAGGTGCTTAATGAGTACTTTGCCTCAGTATTCACAGTGGAAGCTGATCTGGGAGATTTTGCTATGGACTTGCAGCAGATGGAAAAGATTGAGTACATGGACATTAAGGAGGAGGATGTGTTAGAACTTTTGAATTCTATCAAAATAGATAAGTCGCCGGGACCAGATGGGATGTACCCCAGGATACTGTGGGAGGCCAGGGAAGTGATTGCAGAGCCCCTGGCGATGATCTTTGCGTCATCAATGGAGACGGGAGATGTTCCGGAAGATTGGAGGATTGTGGATGTAGTCCCTATTTTCAAGAAAGGGAACAAAGATAGCCCGGGAAATTACCGCCCACTGACCTCAGTGGTTGGTAAGCTGATGGAGAGGCTTCTGAGGGACAAGATTTACGAGCATTTGGAGAGGTTTGACATGATCAGGAATAGTCAGCATGGATTTGTCAAGGGCAGGTCGTGCCTTACGAGCCTAGTTGAGTTCTTCGATAATGTGACTGAACACATTGAAGGAAGTGCCGTGGACGTAGTGTACATGGACTTCAGCAAGGCGTTTGGTAAGGTCCCCCATGCAAGACTTCTTGAGAAGGGGCGGCATGGTAGCACAGTGGTTAGCACTGCTGCTTCACAGCTCCAGGGTCCTGGGTTCGATTCCCAGCTCGGGTCACTGTCTGTGTGGAGTTTGCACATTCTCCTCGTGTCTGCGTGGGTTTTCTCCGGGTGCTCCGGTTTCCTCCCACAGTCCAAAGATGTGCGGGTTAGGTTCATTGGCTATGCTAAAATTGCCCCTTAGTGTCCTGGGATGTGTAGGTTAGAGGGATTAGCAGGTAAATGTGTAGGGATATGGGGATAGGGTCTGGGTGGGATTGTGTTCGGTGCAGACTCGATGGGCCGAAGGGCCTGTTTCTGCACTGTAGGGTTCTAAGGTGAGAGGGCATGGGATCCAAGGGCCTTTGGCCTTGTGGATCCAGAACTGGCTTGCCTGCAGAAATGATGTGGGTATGCCGGCGTTGGACTGGCGTAAACACAGTAAAAAGTCTGACAACACCAGGTTTTAGTCCAACCGATTTATTTGATAATATTCTCACAAGCAAGTTTGCTTTCGGGGTTAGCCCCTTCGTCAGGTGAATGGAGAGTTCTGGCCTCAGACAGACAGAGCATATAAAGCACAGACAGTTGCTGATTAGAATGCGAATCCTTACACCTAACCTGCTGTTCAGGTCTTAAAGTGGCTGATAATGTGAGTGGAAGGAGCACTGATCACAGTTTAAAGAGATGTGTATTGTCTCCAGACAGTACAGTAAGTGAGGTTTTGCAAACCCAGGCAAGTCACGGGGGTTACAGATAGTGCGACATGAACCCAAGATCCCTGTTGAGACCGTCCTCATGTGTGCGGAACTTGGCTATCAGTCTCTGCCTGATAGCCACTCTGCAGAGAGTGGTTATGGATGGGTCTTTTTCGGAATGGAGGTCAGTCACCAGTGGGGTGCCCCAGGGATCTGTTCTGGGACCCTTGCTGTTTGTCATTTTCATAAATGACCTGGATGAGGAAGTGGAGGGATGGGTTAGCAAGTTCGCTAATGACACGAAGGTCGGTGGTGTTGTGGATGGTCTGGAAGGATGTCAAAAGTTGCAGCAGGACATAGATAGGATGCAGGAGTGGGTGGAGAAGTGGCAGATGGACTTCAACGCGGATAAATGTGTAGTCGTCCATTTCGGCAGAACCAACGGGATGAACGAGTACACTATCAAGGGCAGGAGTCTTAGTAGCGTTGAAGAGCAGAAGGATCTCGGGGTCCGGGTCCACAGGACTCTTAAATCGGCCTCGCAGGTGGAGGAGGTGGTCAAGAAGGCGTATGGTGTACTGGCCTTCATTAATCGAGGGATTGAGTTTAGGAGTCGGGAGGTAATGCTGCAACTTTACAGGACCCTTGTCAGGCCTCATTTGGAGTATTGTGCGCAGTTCTGGTCGCCTCACTATAGGAAAGACGTAGAAGCTATTGAAAGGGTACAGAGGAGATTTACAAGGATGTTGCCTGGACTGGGAGGCATGCCTTATGAAGATAGGTTGAGGGAGCTGGGACTCTTTTCCCTAGAGAGGCGAAGGTTGAGAGGCGACCTGATAGAAGTTTATAAAATGTTGAGAGGAATAGATAGGGTGGACTCTCAGAGGCTATTTCCCCGGGTTGAAATGGTCGCTACGAGAGGACACAGATTTAAGGTGCGGGGAGGGAAGTACAGAGGTGATGTTAGGGGTAAGTTTTTCACTCAGAGGGTGGTGAGTGAATGGAATCGGCTGCCGTCATCGGTGGTGGAGGCGAACTCGCTGGGGTCTTTTAAAAGACTTCTGGATGAGTATATGGGGTTTAATGGGATTGGGGGTTATAGATAGGTCTATAGATTGGTGGGGTTGATGCGATCGGCGCAACTCGAGGGCCGAAGGGCCTGTTTGTGCTGTAATGTTCTATGTTCTATGACTCTGCTTGGGCTCTATTTCCACCCTTTTTTATGGGAACAAATGTGTGCTGTATCCTCTCTTGCTCTTTGAATACATCCAGCTGCTTTTTAAAAATTCTGGAACTTTATACATTAAACACTGAATTTATCCAGATTAATATCCAGGTGGTTAAAATCCCCAAATTTTACCGCACTTTAATGTTTCCATATTTTTCCAAAAGTTAAAAGCAGGATTTAAGAAACAGCCAATGAACACCAAACCTTCCAGATCCTGCTTCGAGTGCTGAATCAACAACCAAATAAATACTGGAATAACCCTCACCGAGTTGCTTATGGTTTAAAGTTTTAAAACCCCGCGCCCCTCACCAACTCCCCCCCTCGCTGCCCTGTGTCTTTCACCACCCCCCCGTCACTGCCCTGTGCCCCTCACCACCCTCCCCTTGCTGCCCTGTGCCCCTTGCTATCCAGCCCTCATCTGGTTCACTAATGGCCTTCAGGGAAGGAAATCTGCCAGCCTTATCTGTTCTGGCCTACGTGAGAGTCCAGACCTGATTTGGTTGACTCTAAGAAGGGCTAAAAGAGGACATGAGAAGTCTTTGGCTGATAGGATTAAGGAGAACCCTAAGGCGTTCTATAGGTATGTCAAGAACAGAAGGTTGGTTAGGGCAAGATTAGGGCCAGTTACAGACAGTAGAGGGAAGTTATGTGTGGAACCGGAGGAGATTGGAGAGGCATTGAACCAATATTTCTCTTCGGTGTTCACGCAGGGAGACATGGATATAGCTGGGGAGGACACTAGATTGCAGGAGAGTAGAATTGACAGTATTGCAGTTGGTAAGGAGGATGTGATAGATATTCTGGAGGGTCTGAAAATAGATAAGTCCCCTGGTCCGGATGGGATTTACCCCAGGATTCTCTGGGAGGCAAGAGAAGTGATTGCAGAGCCTCTGGCTCTGATCTTCAGGTCGTCATTGGCCTCTGGTATAGTACCGGAAGATTGGAGGTTAGCGAATGTTGTCCCATTGTTTAAGAAGGGGAACAGAGACTTCCCTGGGAATTATAGACCGGTGAGTCTCACTTCTGTTTTGGGCAAGGTTTTAGAAAAAATTATTCGGGATAGGATTTATAGTTATTTGGAGAGTAATGAATTGATTGGAGATAGTCAGCATGGTTTTGTAGCGGGTAGGTCGTGCCTTACTAACCTTATTGAGTTTTTTGAGAAAGTGACCAAAGAGGTGGATGGGGGTAAGGCAGTGGGCGTAGTCTATATGGATTTTAGTAAGGCGTTTGATAAGGTTCACCATGGTAGGCTTCTGCAGAAAATGCATAAGCCTGGGATTGGGGGTGATCTAGGGAATTGGATCAGGAATTGGCTAGCGGATAGGAGGCAGAGGGTGGTGGTTGATGGTAAATATTCATCATGGAGTTCGATTACGAGTGGTGTGCCTCAGGGATCTGTTTTGGGGCCACTGCTGTTTGTAATCTTTATTAATGATCTGGATGAGGGTATAGTTGGGTGGATTAGTAAATTTGCTGATGACACCAAAGTCGGAGATGTGGTAGATAGTGATGAAGGGTGTCATAGTTTGCAGGAAGACTTAGACAGGTTGCAGAGCTGGGCCGAGAGGTGGCGGATGGAGTTTAATGCGGAGAAGTGTGAGGTAATTCACTTTGGTAGGAATAACAGATGTGTCGAGTATAGGGCTAACGGGAGGACTTTGAATAGTGTGGATGAGCAGAGGGATCTAGGTGTATGTGTACATAAATCCCTGAAAGTTGGGAATCAAGTAGATAAGGTTGTTAAGAAGGCATACGGTGTCTTGGCGTTTATTGGTAGGGGGATTGAATTTAGGAGTCACAGCGTCATGTTGCAACTGTACACAACTCTGGTGCGGCCGCACTTAGAGTATTGTGTGCAGTTCTGGTCCCCACATTACAGGAAGGATGTGGAGGCTTTGGAGAGGGTGCAGAGGAGGTTTACCAGGATGTTGCCTGGTATGGAGGGGAGGTCCTCTGAGGAGAGATTGAGGGATTTGGGGTTGTTTTCGCTGGAATGAAGGAGGCTAAGAGGGGATCTTATTGAAACATATAAGATGATTAGAGTTTTAGATAGGGTGGACAGTGATAGCCTTTTTCCTCTGATGGAGAAAGCTACCACGAGGGGGCATGGCTTTAAATTAAGGGGTGGTAGTTATAGGACTGATGTCAGGGGTAGGTTCTTTACCCAGAGGGTGGTGAGGGACTGGAATGCCCTGCCAGCTGCAGTTGTAAATGCGCCTAGTTTGGGGGCGTTTAAGAGATCTGTGGATAGGTTTATGGACAAAAAGGGATTGGTTTAGGCTAGTGGGTCATTGTTTTTGTAACTGGTCGGCGCAAATCGTGGGCCGAAGGGCCTTTTCTGCGCTGTAATGTTCTATGTTCTATGTTCTAAATACCCCCAGAGATGGGAAATAAATGCTGGTTCAGTCCTTCTCTTACCAGCACGATTGCTCACAGAGTCCTGTTGAGGTGCAGCCATGATGTGGAGATGTCAGCGTTGGACTGGGGTAAACACAGTAAGAAGTCTGACAACACCAGGTTTAAGTCCAACCGATTTATTTGATAATAAACTCACTAGCTTGTGAGATTACTATCAAATAAATTGGTTGGAATAAAACCTGGTGTTGTCAGACTTCTTATGAGGTGCAGCCATCCAGTTTGTAGAGATCCCGTCTCTGCCCGAACTGCACCATTGGAATCTGTATCACTCATCTCTCCAGTCTCACATTCAGCTGCTTCTTCCTCCCATCTACACTCAGGATAATCAGAGATTTCAATCCCACTGTTTGATTTCTTTCCTCACTCCCTGATTTTGACTCTGGCACCAGAGAGGTTATGTACCATCCTGGGTCATGTCTCTGGTTGCAGAAACACCTGTTGCCCTGCTACTGAAAGTGCCACCACTGCCACTTCCTGGTGGCCACCTTCCTGCCCACCTGGAGCAGCCACCGTGCCAGGGATTTGGTTATTAATATTGATCGTATTGATGCGCTTATCTAAACGCTCCTTAAGTGCCCCTGTCGTATCTGCCTGCGTCACCACCTCTGGCAGCGCAGTCCAGATACTACTGCTACTCTGTCTAAAAAAAACCTGACCCCCACATCTCCTTTGAACTTTCCTCCCCTCACCTTAAGTAGACACTCCCTTGTATTAGACATTTCCACTCTGAGAAAAAGATTCTGTCAACCCTATCTACATCTCTCATAATTTTAAAGGTCTCCCCTCTGAGGTCTCCCCTCAGCCTTCACCGCTCCAGAGAAAACAATTCTCAGCAACAGAAAATAACTCTCTTTATACTTCAGACCCTCTAATCCAGGCAGCATCCTGGTAAACCTTTTCTGCACCCTACCCAAAGCCTCCATATCCTTCCTGTAGTGTGTTGACCAGAATTGAATACAATACTCTTAAGTGTGACTTAACCAAAGTTTTATAAAGCTGCAGTATGACATCCTGACTCTTGTACTCAATGCTCTGACCAATAAAGGTAAGCTTGCTATATGCCTTCTTTACCAAAGATTATTTTAACATCTAATTATTTTTATCCTGGGTTCAAAGTTAATGCACATTGTATTCAAAATGCCATTGGTCCATTTAGATCAGAGTAATATTGTGTGTCTTTCAGCTGGATGGAGATGATCGGAGTGACCAGGAGGAGTGCGAAGGGAGTGATGATGAGGACGAGGGAATGAAAAATGGTGCCGGCTCCAAAAACAATCGGGCTGTTAACAGTCACCACACCCACTGAGATCCAGTCTACGTCAGCTCCTGTGACACAGAACAGAAATGGGTGTGGTGATGTGTGTGGAACAAGTGTTGATAATAAATGAGTAATGTGCTGTTATTGGACCCAGAGTAATGTCAGCATTGGCTGCTGTGGGAGTCTCTCCCTGCCGAGTTTCTCAGAATTAGTTAAGAAACTGCAGAGAGACCCTCCCCAAAGTGGTCAGCACTGACCTCGGTGTGCAGACTGTTGAAGGTTGAACATTATCTGGCAGAGTGCAGTTAACAGGATGTCCACCCCAGCTTCCTCATTGGCTGAACATGTTTGTAAACTTGGTCGTTAACGTTCAGCTTATTTTAACTGAACCCCACTGGACTAACATTGTTACTGAGCTTCATAAGGCATCTTACAGTGTTCCAGATGAATTCTTGTCCAAAACACCCACTTTCCATCACACTCAATGAATACAGTCACTGGAGTTCACTGCCTCACCATCTTAAAACTAACCTCCCAATCAAAGTAGCTTTTGGTGGAAAAATATTAAACAGTCACAAGGTCCTCTTTTTTTAATCCAAATTCAGAACTTCTTTGACCTTTATTTTACTTATACTCATTGCTCCTACTGTTATGCAAAACTTCTGAGCTTGACGGTCTGAGCAAGGATCTGTACTCATGACCTGCACCCTGTCATTTCCATCCATTTGTTTCACTGTTGGAAATGTCCCTGTTTTTCAATGTTCGGACTGACATTTCAGACAGAAATGTCTGAAGAAATGCCATGCGAGGCCAGACCCCCACATGGCAGGCAGCTGGTTAGCCCTGCCAGGATGGGTTAATGCCAAAAGACTAGCTGGGGAGAGGTTTCACCCGCCCAACCCCAGTGGTGGTGTTTTGGCTGCTTTTGCATATTTCTGATCGGTATTTTAAAAAGCAGCTGAGAGATCCCCTTCTCCCTGAGGGGCCCTCCCAATTTACCTGTAGTTGGGGGGGTCTCTGATCTGCCTTCCAATTTCAAGGGTCCACTGCCACCCTTTCTTAACCAATAAACCTGGCTGCTTGCCAATTACTGCTTTCCCCGTGTAACAACTGGAATTTTAATTTCCTTCCTGATGTGGCTTTCTGATCCATAGACAAACCTGTTCCCACCTCCCTGATGAAACTTCAGCCTCAAGTGTGAAAATACAACGTAGGTATTCCTAAAGGTATAAGCTAACACTGCTGATTTCATAGAACATAGAACATTACAGCGCAGAACAGGCCCTTCGGCCCACGATGTTGCGCCGACCAGTTACAAAACAATGACTCACTAGCCTAAACCAATCCCTTTTCGTCCATAAACCTATCCACAGATCTCTTAAACGCCCCCAAACTAGGCGCATTTACAACTGCAGCAGGCAGGGCATTCCAGTCCCTCACCACCCTCTGGGTAAAGAACCTACCCCTGACATCAGTCCTATAACTACCACCCCTTAATTTAAAGTCGTGCCCCCTCGTGCTAGCTTTCCCCATCCTAGGAAAAAGGCTATCACTATCTACCCTGTCTAAACCTCTAATCATCTTATATGTTTCAATAAGGTCCCCTCTTAGCCGCCTTCTTTCCAGCGAAAACAACCCCAAATCTCTCAGTCTCTCCTCATAGGATCTCCCCTCCATACCAGGCAACATCCTGGTAAACCTCCTCTGCACCCTCTCCAAAGCCTCTACATCCTTCCTGTAATGTGGGGACCAGAACTGCACACAAAACTCCAAGTGCGGCCGCACCAGAGTTGTGTACAGTTGCATCATGACGCTGCGACTCCTAAATTCAATCCCCCAACCAATAAACGCCAAGACACCGTATGCCTTCTTAACAACCTTATCTACTTGATTCCCAACTTTCAGGGATCTATGTACACATACACCTAGATCCCTCTGCTCCTCCACACTATTCAAAGTCCTCCCGTTAGCCCTATACTCAACACATCTGTTATTCCTACTGAAATGAATTACCTCACACTTCTCCGCATTAAACTCCATCCGCCACCTCGCAGCCCAGCTCTGCAACCTTTCTAAGTCACCCTGCAAACTATGACACCCTTCCTCACTATCTACCACACCTCCGACTTTGGTGTCATCAGCAAACTTACTAATCCACCCAACTATACCCTCATCCAGATCATTAATAAAAATTACAAACAGCAGTGACCCCAAAACAGATCCCTGAGGCACACCACTTGTAACCGAACTCCATGACGAATATTTACCATCAACCACCACCCTCTGTCTCCTATCTGCTAGCCAATTCCTGATCCAATTACCTAGATCACCCCCAATCCCATACATCTGCATTTTCTGCAGAAGCCTACCATGGTGAACCTTATCAAACGCCTTGCTAAAATCCATATACACCACATCAACTGCCTTACCCCTATCCACCTCTTTGGTCACTTTCTCAAAGAATTCGATAAGGTTAGTAAGGCACGACCTACCCGCTACAAAACCATGCTGACTGTCTCTAATCAATTCATTACTCTCCAAATAACTATAAATCCTGTCTCTAATAATCCTTTCCAAAACCTTACCCACCACAGAAGTAAGACTCACCGGTCTATAATTCCCAGGGAAGTCTCTTCTCCCCTTCTTAAACAATGAGACAACATTTGCTGTCCTCCAATCTTCCGGTACTATACCAGAGACCAACGACGACCTGAAGATCAGAGCCAGAGGCTCCGCAATCACCTCTCTTGCCTCCCAAAGAATCCTAGGGTAAATCCCATCTGGACCAGGGGACTAATCTATTTTCAAATCCTCTAAAATATCCAGTACATCCCCCGTATCAACTGCAATACTATCTATTTTACACCCCTGCACCCCAGTGTGCTCCTCAGCTACATTCCTGTCCCCTTGCGTGAACACCGAAGAGAAATATTGGTTCAACGCCTCTCCAATCTCCTCCGGTTCCACACACAACTTCCCTTTACTGTCTGTAACTGGCCCTAATCTTGCCCTAACCAACTTTCTGTTCTTGACATACCTGTAAAACGCCTTAGGGTTCTCCTTAATCCTATCAGCCAAAGTCATCTCATGTCCTCTTTTAGCCCTTCTTAACTCCCTCTTCAACTCCCTCCTAGCCAATCTAAAACTTTCTAATGCACTACCTGAGCCCTCAAGCCTCATCCGAACATAAGCCTCCTTTTTCTTCCTAACCAACGAATCAACTTTTTTAGTGCACCACGGTTCCCTGGGCCTACCAAATCCTCCTTGCCTGACAGGGATATACCTATCACAGACCCGCAATGGCTGCTCCTTGAAAAATCTCCACATCTCGGATGTTCCCCGTCCCTGTAATCTCCTAGTCCAACCAATGCTTCCTAATTCTCTCCTAATAGCCTCATAATTACCCTTCCCCCAGTTGAAACTACTGACCCGAGGTTCATGCCTATCCCTTTCCATCACTAAGGTGAACGTAATCGAATTGTGGTCACTATCCCCAAAATGTACACCAACTTCCAAGTCTAGCACCTGGTCTGGCTCATTACCGAGCACCAAATCCAATATAGCCTCACCTCTCGTCAGCCTATCTACATACTGAGTCAAAAAACCTTCCTGCACACTTTGAACAAAAACTGACCCCTCTAACGAGCTAGAGCTATAACAATTCCAATCAACATGAGTAAAGTTAAAGTCCCCCATAACAATTACCCTATTACTTTCAGCAAGAACTTACAAATATTATCAAGCATATTTCACAACCTCCAGACATCCTAAACAATTTGCAATTGAAGTCAGTGTTATACTGTCGGAAACTCAGGACTGAACATGCAGAGAGCAAACTGCCAGCAATAGTGATAGTTTAATGGCCAGATAATCAAATTAATTGAGTGATATCGACTGAAGGAGAAATGTTGGGCAGGACTTCATAATTAGAGAGAGTAATTATTAAAACAACTAAAGTGAATCGGCTCCTAGGGAATTGCATGATTTGAGTTATTAAGTGAATGAGCACATCATTGTAAACCTCTGTCTGACATTAATCTGAGATCAGATACTTCATTGCCTAATCCTGTCAGCGGCCAATTCTCTCCCACAAACATTTGAAACAAGAAGAGGCCCAGGAAGAAGATTTTCCCAGAGGAAGGTTGTCAGTGGGTGGGAATAGCACATCCAGCTACTCATTCAATCCTGCAATGATTCTGCGCCTTGCTCCTGCCTCAGGATTGGTGCAGGCAGACTCACAGAAGCCTCTGTGTTTCTCGGGCAGGAGTTGCCAAAGCTGTGCGGGGTGTGGGGGGGGGGGGGGGGTTGACGGGGGGCGGAGGGAGGGAGGTGGTGTCCAAGGAATTAGCTACATCACCAAGCTGAACCCTGCCCCTCCCTGATCCTGACAGGCATGAGCCTCTCTTGGCTTATGGCCATCCCATTTCACCCACAATAGGAACAGGAGCAATTCAGTTGGAGTTCCACCGCCCCTTTGCACCTGCCCCCCGACTCTTATTTAACACATGTTTCATACTGGGGGAAATTGGCACGGGAAATGTGGAAATGTTCGGAATTTGGTGGCAGAGATTTGATGGGAGATGCGTCCTTTTCCAGTCTCCTTGATTCTGGCCCCTGCACAGACTGTTTTGGGATGATGGTTCAGTGAGGGCATGGGATCCAAGGGCCTTTGGCCTTGTGGATCCAGAACTGGCTTGCCTGCAGAAGGCAGAGAGTGGTTGTGGATGGGTCTTTTTCGGAATGGAGGTCAGTCACCAGTGGGGTGCCCCAGGGATCTGTTCTGGGACCCTTGTTGTTTGTCATTTTCATAAATGACCTGGATGAGGAAGTGGAGGGATGGGTTAGCAAGTTCGCTGATGACACGAAGGTCGGTGGTGTTGTGGATGGTCTGGAGGGATGTCAAAAGTTGCAGCAGGACATAGATAGGATGCAGGAATGGGCGGAGAAGTGGCAGATGGACTTCAACGCGGATAAATGTGTAGTAGTCCATTTCGGCAGAACCAACGGGATGAACGAGTACACTATTAAGGGCAGGGGTCTTAGTAGCGTTGAAGAGCAGAAGGATCTCGGGGTCCGGGTTCACAGGACTCTTAAATCGGCCTCGCAGGTGGAGGAAGTGGTCAAGAAGGCGTATGGTGTACTGGCCTTCATTAATCGAGGGATTGAGTTTAGGAGTCGGGAGGTAATGCTGCAACTTTACAGGACCCTCGTCAGGCCTCATTTGGAGTACTGTGCGCAGTTCTGGTCGCCTCACTATAGGAAAGACGTAGAAGCTATTGAAAGGGTGCAGAGGAGATTTACAAGGATGTTGCCTGGACTGGGAGGCATGCCTTATGAAGATAGGTTGAGGGAGCTGGGACTCTTTTCCCTGGAGAGGTGAAGGTTGAGAGGCGACCTGATAGAAGTTTATAAAATGTTGAGAGGAATAGATAGGGTGGACTCTCAGAGGCTATTTCCCCGGGTTGAAATGGTCGCTACGAGAGGACACAGATTTAAGGTGCGGGGAGGGAAGTACAGAGGTGATGTTAGGGGTAAGTTTTTCACTCAGAGGGTGGTGAGTGATTGGAATCGGCTGCCGTCGTCGGTGGTGGAGGCGAACTCACTGGGGTCTTTTAAAAGACTTCTGGATGAGTATATGGGGTTTAATGGGATTGGGGGTTATAGATAGGTCTATAGATTGGTGGGGTTGATGCGATCGGCGCAACTCGAGGGCCGAAGGGCCTGTTTGTGCTGTAATGTTCTATGTTCTATGAAACATCATCCTCACTGACTCAAAAGAATCAGATACTTGTCCTGTGGTATTTACTGGGGGACTCTGGCTCAACTGGGGCAGCACAGTGCTTAGAACTGTTGCCTCACAGCATCAGGGACCCGGGTTTGAATCTGGGTGATAACCTATGGAGTTTGCACATTCTCCCCATGTCTGCGTGGGTTTCCTCTGGGTGCTCTGGTTTCCTCTCCAGTTACAGGGATAGGGCGGAGGTGGGATGCTGTTTTGGAGAGTTGGTGTCAACTGGATGGGCCAGGTGGCCTCTTTCCGCACTGTAGGGATTCTATGATTAATTAAGTTTAATGTGCACTGTTATACTCTCACCATGAGCTTCATTCAATTGCAGTGTAGCTCAGGGGCTCTTGATCAATGT
Source organism: Prionace glauca (assembly GCA_037974335.1). Classification (NCBI taxonomy): domain Eukaryota; kingdom Metazoa; phylum Chordata; class Chondrichthyes; order Carcharhiniformes; family Carcharhinidae; genus Prionace; species Prionace glauca. The sequence goes on along the minus strand of CM075750.1, from coordinate 37,186,809 downwards.
GAGGAAGCTATGCTGAGTACTGAAAAAACACTGGACCAAATTTACCCCAATATTCAGTTCTTGTATTTAATTTCTTATATTTTTAAAATTTTTAGTTAAACTTTGCATTAAATTCCCAGCAATGATTTGTTTCAAGTAAATATTTATCCCCCAATCAATATCCAGCAAAGTACATGTTCTGGTCATTTATCAAATTGCTGTTTGTGGGATCCTGCTGAGTACAAATTGACTGCTCTGTTTCCCTGCATAAACTCTTAACTGGCTGTAAATCAATTTGGGAGGTTATGGAAAGTGCTATACAAATGCAAGTCTTTTCTCATTTAATTTGAAATAAGTCTTCTGTTCGACTATAGTGAACTGTTTTATTGCATCTGGCCAAAGATATAAACTGCTGTCCAACATGATTGGTTATTCATCCTGAACTCCTACACACTAAGCAGATCATAAATGTATTGCGAATCATTCGGTGATTCAGTACCCAAATCCAAACATATTGAACTGAATCCATTCACATGAACACTGTGGACCATGTATAACAGTGCAACACTTAACAAATCAAATCTACAAATGTAGAAACTATGATCATCTTCCCTTGTGTAAACTAATTTCTATTTATTTTACAATAACAGAAATCTTGTGAACTTACTCTCACTATTCCCAGTTAAACCCACTGTTACACTGCAGTATGGCGACTAATGCTCTGTTACTCTGGACTCTTTACTCATCCTTATTATTTAACAGGCAATGGCTACTACATGTGCTTTATTTGAGATACGTTTTTCAGTGTTGGTGGGTTTAATGGGAATTCTGATGGATTAGCAGTGCTGCCTGGGCACCAAGTGGTATCTTGTGCAGAAGCTAATTTGGAATAATTCCCAGGAATTTCATTCCTTTGAGCTCTTCTGTCCCAATCAGGCTTCTTTTCTCAGCCTGGAAAGTAGAATGGATTCAGGCCGAAGCTCTCTGTGCATCAGCCAATAGGAAATGATACATTGGAGCAAACAGGAAGATTCCTCCGTAAACTACTACCCTCCCCCTCCATCCTGGCGTGGAATGTTCCAGCATAGCCTGGAGCCAGAAAATCCCACACCAAATTCTGTATTTGAAACCGAGACAGTCAATCCAATGAAATCCAGAGTAACTAATTACTAAGGAGTAATGCAGAGAGGGGTTCAATCCAGCTACTGTGAGCTTTGTGCAAATGCATACTGTGTTTACCTGGAATTAATGCCCAATCATTCTCAAACACCTTCCTCACAATTGAGGGTGCCTTTAATTTGGGGGTGGTCTCTGAGTGTGAAGATACTTTGTCCACGGAACTCATTAAAGAGCAGTATCTGATTCAGTCTGGGTTTCGAAAAATCAGTGCTGTCATCTTAAAGCACAATGACTGTTCCCAGTGGTTATTCTGACCACCAAGTCAGAACCTGTAAAATCAAAAAACTAACAGCGATGGACAGCATTGGAGGAGCTGTGAGAGCAAAATCAAACAGAGCCAAGCATCAAAATATTTATTTAAAGTTTCTTTTGGACACTACAATTTTATTCAGAAATGGTAACTGAGGGGCACAGATTTGTTTGGAGAAACACCTTAAAGTTGTGTCCCTCAATCAGACTGACTGCCCTCAGTTATAATTCACGCACTTCTCCTGTATCCACAATAATGTCTAATTTTGCATTTTGGGCCTGAGCTGTGTTGGGATATAGATGACATTGTGAGCCAATGAATTCAGTAGTTGAACGATGGCTACTTTAATTGGTTGTGACCTGAACCTTGGCCATCACATGCAGTGGCTGCATTAGGAGCTATCAGAGCTCGTGGCTAGACAAGGGGTGATGTTCTAACTAGTAGAGTGTATATGTCCCATTGCCCAAGTCTGTGACATGTCCCAGCACTGAGTGAAGCCCTCTTACCAGCAGCAGGAATCCAGGCTAAGCCCCTTCTGATAAGTTACTCAGTACCAGTATCACCCATTAATGCAACAAAATAATGGAATCAGAAATCTCTAATATTTTTATATTTTACTAAATAAATGTGGTTTTATTCTTTCATTCTTTTTATGTTTATATTTAGGTAAACAAAGAAATCTAAATATTTGAATATGTATTCTACTTTTGAAAATGTGAATAATAAAATTATATTAATTTTCAATCTTGTTTGTAATAAAACATTTATCAGATTGTTATTGTGTATTTTTTATCATTGACTGTAGCAGCAATGATTCATTTGAGTTTCGATGTGGAGATGCCAGTGTTGGACTGGGGTAAACACAGTAAGAAGGACCCCAATCCAATGCCGGCATCTCCACATCATACCCACCATCAACACCGCAAACTGCCAACCAAGTGGAGAACATCTCCAAGAAGATCGGGCGTATCGACACAGTCATTTGAGGTTCAGCAGACTCTGGGATTGTACTTGTAACATTAACCATCTCTTGCACACAAACATCAGGAAGGTTTTTTGACTCAGTATGTAGATAGGCTATATTGGATTTGGTGCTGGGAAATGAGCCAGACCAGGTGTTAGACTTGGAAGTTGGTGTACATTTTGGTGATAGTGACCACAATTCGGTTACGTTCACCTTAGTGATGGAAAGGGATAGGCATGAACCTCGGGTCAGTAGTTTTAGCTGGGGGAAGGGTAATTATGAGGCTATTAGGAGAGAACTAGGAAGCATAGGTTGGACTAGGAGATTACAGGGACTGGGAACGTCCGAAATGTGGAATTTTTTCAAGGAACAGCTACTGCGGGTCTGCAATAGGTATGTCCCTGTCAGGCAAGGAGGATTTGGTAGGGCTAGGGAACCGTGGTGTACTAAAAAAGTTGATTCGTTGGTTAGGAAGAAAAAGGAGGCTTATGTTCGGATGAGGCTTGAGGGCTCAGGTAGTGCATTAGAAAGCTTTAGATTGGCTAGGAGGGAGTTGAAGAGTGAGGTAAGAAGGGCTAAAAGAGGACATGAGAAGACTTTGGCTGATAGGATTAAGAAGAATCCTAAGGCGTTCTATAGGTATGTCAAGAATAGAAGGTTGGTCAGGGCAAGATTAGGGCCAGTTACAGACAACAGAGGGAAGTTGTGTGTGGAACCGGAGGAGATTGGAGAAGCATTGAACCAATATTTCTCTTCGGTGTTCAAGCAGGGGGACATATATATAGCTGAGGAGGACACTGGGTTGCAGGGGTGTAAAATAGACAGTATGACGGTTGATAAGGGGGATGTGCTGGATATTCTTGAGGGATTGAAAATAGATAAGTCCCCTGGTCCGGATGGGATCTACCCTAGGATTCTCTGGGAGGCTAGAGAGGTGATTGCAGAGCCTCTGGCTCTGATCTTCAGGTCATCATTGGTCTCTGATGTAGTCCCGGAGGATTGGAGGATAGCGAATGTTGTCCCATTGTTTAAGAAGGGGAACAGAGACTTTGCCGGGAATTATAGACCGGTGAGTCTTACTTCTGTTTTGGGCAAGGTTTTAGAAAAAATTATTAGGGATAGGATTTATAGTTATTTGGAGTGTAATGAATTGATTAGAAATAGTCAGCATAGTTTTGTAGCGGGTAGGTCGTGCCTTATTAACCTTATTGAGTTTTTTGATAAGGTGACCAAAGAGGTGGATGGGGGCAAGGCAGTTGATGTGGTATATATGGATTTTAGTAAGGCGTTCGATAAGGTTCACCATGGTAGGCTTCTGCAGAAAATGCAGATGTATGGGATTGTGGGTAATCTAGGAAATTGGATCAGAAATTGGCTATCAGATAGGAGACAGAGGGTGGCAGTTGATGGTAAATATTCATCATGAAGTTCGGTTACGAGTGGTGTGCCTCAGGGATCTGTTTTGGGGCCACTGCTGTTTGTAATCTTTATTAATGATCTGGATGAGGGTATAGTTGGGTGGATTAGTAAATTTGCTGATGACACCAAAGTCGGAGGTGTGGTAGATTGTGAGGAAGGGTGTCATAGTTTGCAGGGAGACTTAGAAAGGTTGCAGAGCTGGGCCGAGAGGTAGCGGATGGAATTTAATGCGGAGAAGTGTGAGGTAATTCACTTCGGTAGGAGCAACAGATGTGTCGAGTATAGGGCTAACGGGAGGACTTTGAATAGTGTGGATGAACAGAGGGATCTAGGTGTAGATCCCTCTGTTCATCCAGGAGTCTTAGTAGCGTTGAAGAGCAGAAGAATCTCGGGGTCCGGGTCCACAGGACTCTTAAATCGGCCTCGCAGGTGGAGGAGGTGGTCAAGAAGGCGTATGGTGTACTGGCCTTCATTAATCGAGGGATTGAGTTTAGGAGTCGGGAGGTAATGCTGCAACTTTACAGGACCCTTGTCAGGCCTCATTTGGAGTAATGTGCGCAGTTCTGGTCGCCTCACTATAGGAAAGACGTAGAAGCTATTGAAAGGGTGCAGAGGAGATTTACAAGGATGTTGCCTGGACTGGGAGGCATGCCTTATGAAGATAGGTTGAGGGAGCTGGGACTCTTTTTCCTAGAGAGGCGAAGGTTGAGAGGCGACCTGATAGAAGTTTATAAAATGTTGAGTGGAATAGATAGGTGGACTCTCAGAGGCTATTTCCCCGGGTTGAAATGGTCTCTACGAGAGGACACAGATTTAAGGTGCGGGGAGGGAAGTACAGAGGTGATGTTAGAGGTAAGTTTTTCACTCAGAGGGTGGTGAGTGAATGGAATCGGCTGCCGTCATCGGTGGTGGAGGCGAAATCGCTGGGGTCTTTTAAAAGACTTCTGGATGAGTATATGGGGTTTAATGGGATTGGGGGTTATAGATAGGTCTATAGATTGGTGGGGTTGATGTGATCGGCGCAACTCGAGGGCTGAAGGGCCTGTTTGTGCTGTAATGTTCTATGTTCTATGTTCTATGTGCACATAGATCCCTGAAAGTTGGGAATCAAGTAGATAAGGTTGTTAAGAAGGCGTACGGTGTCTTGGCGTTTATTGGTAGGGGGATTGAATTTAAGAGTCGCAGTGTCATGTTGCAACTGTACACTACTCTGGTACGGCCGCACTTGGAGTACTGTGTGCAGTTCTGGTCCCCACATTACAGGAAGGATGTGGAGGCTTTGGAGAGGGTGCAGAGGAGGTTTACTGGGATGTTGCCTGGTATGGTGGGGAGGTCCTATTAGGAGAGACTGAGGGATTTGGGGTTGTTTTCGTTGGAAAGAAGGCGGCTAAGAGGGAATCTTATTGAAACATATATGATGATTAGAGGTATAGATAGGGTGGACAGTGATAGCCTTTTTCCTCGGATGGAGAAAGCTAGCACGAGGGGGCATGGCTTTAAATTAAGGGGGGGGTAGCTACAAGACGGATGCCAGTGGTAGGTTCTTTACCCAGAGGGTGGTGAGGGATTGGAATGCCCTGCCAGCTGCAGTTGTAAATGCTCCTAGTTTGGGGGCGTTTAAGAGATCTGTAGATAGGTTTATAGATGAAAAGGGATTGGTATAGGCTAGTGGGTCATTGTTTTTGTAACTGGTCGGCACAACATCGTGGGCCGAAGGGCCTGTTCTGCGCTGTAATGTTCTATGTTCTATGTTCTATCTGCTACATTTTCGACCTCACACTCCTCAGGGTTCTTGGCTGATGAAGAGCTTTGTCTACTTGGTGTAGAGTATGTCACTGATATTCTGATACATGTGGCTAGTAGATGAAGTGGCAAATCCAATTTATTTCAAAGAACCCAGACAAAACTGGCACCAATTGGCTGTGAGTATGAGGATGTGTAAGTTTATTGCATGTTTGTGAGTGTGTATGTGTGTGTGTAAGAGTGAGAGTTTTTATTTATTTAAGTCACAGGTAGATAGGTTTCTGATAGACAGGGGAATTAAGGGTTATGGGAAGAAAGCGGGAAAGTGGAACTGATCCACTTCAGTTCTGCCATGATCTTATTGAATGGCGGGGCAGGCTCGAAGGGTTAGATGGCCTCCTCCTGCTCTTATGAGAGTTTGAGTGACAGCATGCATATATGTAGAGTCACAGTTTGTGCAAGAGTATGAATGTATGCATATATGAGTCACAGTTTGTGCAAGAGTATGAATGTGTATGTATGTGAGTGTTTGAATATGTGAAAGAGTATGAGTGAATGTGTGTAAAAGTGTGTGTATGAGTGAGACTATAGTCCCAATGTAGATGTTTGGGAAATTAAGCTCCCCAGTATCACTACCTGATAGTTCTTGCACCTCACTGCAATTTTCCTGCAGACTTCTTCCTCTATCTCTATTTTATTCCCAGTAATTTGTTTTGCTTCTCAGCACAAACAAAATGGATTCTGTCAATATCCCACCAAGACTAACCTCTTTCCAACTTTACAATATCTTCCCTAAGCAGGACTGCCACCCCTTCCCACCTCCACTCCCCAATCTGTTCTAAACACCTTACTAACTTGAATATTAAACATCAGCCCTCACTATTTTGAAGCCACATTTTCATTATTCCCAATTTATCATATTCCCACAGAGCTATTCACCACATATTGTGCATTTTTATTTATACATTGTAAACCTTTTTTTATTATTTTTTCACAGGACATGGGCATTGCTAGCTAGTCCAGTGTTTATTGCCCATCCCGAATTGTCCTTGAGATGATGATGGAAAACTGCCTTCTTGAACTGCTACAGTCCATGTGGGGAGGTACACCCACAGTGCTGCTGGAGAGGGAGTTCCAGGATTTTGACCCAGCGATAGTGAAGGAATGACAATATATTTTCAAGTCAGAATGGTGTGTGTACTGGAGGGGAACTTGCAGGTGATGGTATTCTCATGTGTTTGCTGCCCGTGTCCTTCTATAGCAGAGATAGTGGGTTTGGGAGGTGCTGTCTAAGGAAGTGTGGTGAACTGCAACACTACATAATGACTACATAAATGACTTGGAAGAGGGCGTAGGTGGTGTGATTAGCAAGTTTGCTGATGACACCAAGATGGCAGGGTTGGCGGGTACGGAACTGGATTGTCAGGTGATACAACAGGATATAGATAGGTTGGTGCAGTGGGCAGATAGGTGGCAGATGGCATTTAATCCTGACAAATGCGAGGTGATGCATTTTGGACGGAATAGTGCAGAGAGGAGCTATGAGATTAAAGGGAGGCCGATTAGAAGTATTGACATACAGAGGGACCTGGGAGTGCAGGTTCACAAATCCATGAAGGTTGCATCACAAGTGGAGAAGGTCGTTAGGAAGGCTTATGGGATGTTGGCCTTTATAGGAAGGGGCATAGAGTATAAAAGCTGCTGTCTAATGCTTCAGTTGTACAGAACGTTGGTTAGACCGCATTTGGAGTACTGCGTCCAGTTCTGGTCACCTTACTACCGGAAGGACGTGGAGTCTCTGGAAAGGGTGCAGAGGAGGTTTACCAGGATGTTGCCTGGCATGGGGGGACTGGGTTACGAGGAGAGGTTGAAGAAACTGGGACTATTCTCCTTGGAAAGGCGGAGATTGAGAGGGGACATGATAGAAGTATATAAGATAATGAAGGGAATGGATAGAGTTAATAGTGAGAGACTGCTCCCTAGACTAGATACAAACACGAGAGGTCATCATTTAAGGGTGAGGGGGGAGAGGTATAATTTGGAGGTGAGAAGAAGGTTCTTTACGCAGAGAGTTGTAGGGGTCTGGAACGCGCTACCGAGTAGGGTGGTGGAGGCAGGAACATTGGACTCGTTTAAGATGCAGTTAGATAGGCACATGAGTGAAACGAGAATGGAGGGATATGGTAGGGGATATTAAATAGGGTTAAACCTCGGGAGACACCGGAAAGGCAGGCTGTAAGATTAATATTTTTGTCTTTATTCCACAGGTGGAGGTCCACCTCGTGTCAAACGAGGGGCATTCACACGGCGGGTCGTGCCTGGGCTGCTCTTGGAAGTTCCAGGAGTGGCCTAGAACTTCGTGTCGGTGTGTGTGCTTGATCCTGGACCGGTAGATGGGCGCCGCAACAGCTCAGTGACTAGCACTGCTGGCTGTGCAGGCACATGGATTTGGGCCTGTGTCTGTGGGAGTTTGCGCATTCTCCCTGTGGTTGCGTGGGTTTCCTCCGGGCACTCCGGTTTCCTCCCACACCCCAAAGATGTGCTCTCAGGCTAATCGGTTTTTACCAAATTGACACTATTTCTTCCCTGAATCTGACTGAGTAGGGTTCCATTCGTAGCCATGCAGGGTAGAATAGGTGCAGGGTGATGTGGCAGCGCGGGCTCGTTGGGCCGAAGGGCCTGTTTCCCGTGCTGGATTGTTCTTTGTTCTTTGTTGTACATCTCATAGATGGTATACGCTGCTGCAACTGTGTGTCACTGTTGGAGGGCATGAAAAATTAAGGCGGTGGATGGTGTGCTAATTAAGAGGACTGCTTTGTCCTGGATAGTATTGAGCTTCTTGAGTGTTGTTGGAGCAGCAGTCATCCAGGCAGGTGGAGAGTATTCCATCACATTATTGACTTGTCTCTTGTGTATGAATTTGGGGACAGTAAGAAGTCTCACAACACCAGGTTAAAGTCCAACAGGTTTATTTGGAATCACGAACTTTCGGAGCACTGCTCCTTCATCAGGTGAATGGAGAGGAAGGTTTCAGAAACACAGCATATATAGACAGACACAATTGCAAGGTTGGAATGGGAGTCTTTTCAGGTAATCAAGTCTTTACAGTTACAGACAGTGCAAATGAAGAGGGGATAATCACAGGTTAAAGGGGTGTGAATTGTCTCAAGCTAGGACACCGCACAACCATGCCACGAAAACCTCTGGAAGATGTGTTGGATCATCGACATGGATACCACCATCACACGTAAGATCACCATCAACCAGGTGCAACTAGGCCAGTGTTGTCTACGTCATAATTGCAGGAAAGGAAGTCCCGAGGCATGGTATGTTGGTGAGACCATGCAGACGCTATGACAACGGATGAATGGACATGTGCAACAATCGCCAGGCAGGAGTGTTCCCTTCCAGTCAAGGAACAGTTCAGCAGTCAAGGACATTCAGCCTCCGATCTTTGAGTAAACATTCTCCAAGGCGGCCTTCAAGACACACAATAATGCTAAATCACCAAGCAGAAACTGATAGCCAAGTTCTGCACATGAGGATGGCCTCAACCGGATCTTGGGTTCATATCACACTACATGTAACCTCCACCATTTGGCTTGGGCTTGCAAAATCCTACTAACTGTCCTGGCTTGAGACAATTCACACCTCTTTAACCTGTCAATATCCCTTCTCTGCCTTCCCTGCCTAACATGCCTTTCCAAAGGTTTGTGTCCCTCCCGTCTCTAGTGTTGAATTAGCTTGTCTCATTTTGGGGTACAGGACAGCAATTGGTTGAGGCTGGAGTGTCACAGAATCCCTACAGTCCAGAAGCAGGCCATTTGGCCCGTTGAGCTTGCACCTAGAACAATCCCACCGTGGGTGACTAGGGATATTGAGGACCTGGTCAGGAGAAAGAGGGAAGCGTACACTAGATCGAGGCATTTGAGGACAGAGATAGCGTTAGAAGAATACAGAGAATGTAGGAGAGAACTTAAAAGGGGCATCAGAAAGGCAAAAAGGGGCCACGAAATGGCTTTGGCAGGTAGGATTAAGGAAAATCCTAAGGCATTTTACTCCTATATTAGAAACAAAAGGATGGTTAGAGGGAACATTGGTCCTCTCAGGGACAGAGGAGGGGAACTATGCTTGGAGCCTGGGGGAATGGGGGAGATCTTGAATGAATACTTTGCGTCGGTATTCACTCAGGAGAGGGGTCAGTCCTCTGCTGCTGTGCTTGAGAAGTTTGAGGATCCGTTGAGGGAAATAGTCATCACGAGGGAAGAGGTGTTGGGACTTTTAGACAATATAAAGACGGACAAATCTCCGGGGCCTGATGGCATCTATCCTAGGCTGCTAAGGGAGGTGAGGGATGAAATTGCTGGGCCTCTGACGCAAATCTTTGTCTCTTCTTTGGACACAGGTGAGGTCCCAGAGGATTGGCGGATTGCAAATGTTGTACCGTTGTTTAAGAAGGGTCAGAGGGATAACCCAGGGAACTATAGGCCAGTCAGCTTGACTTCAGTTATAGGCAAGATAATGGAGAGGATCCTCAAGGATAGGATGTATGAGCATCTGGAGCGCTGCAATCTGATCAGGGATACGCAGCATGGCTTCGTTACAGGGAGGTCGTGCCTTACGAATCTATTGGAATTTTTTGAAGAGGTGACAAAAACGGTTGACGAAGGACAAGCCGTTGATGTTGTCTATATGGATTTCAGTAAGGCGTTTGACAAGGTCCCTCACGGTAGGCTGATAGAAAAGGTGAAGGCTCATGGGATACAAGGCCAGGTATGTAGATGGGTGAAGAACTGGCTTGGGAGGAGAAGACAGCGGGTAGTAGTGGAGGGCTCCTTTTCCAATTGGAGGTCTGTCACCAGTGGGGTGCCGCAGGGCTCGGTACTAGGACCTCTACTATTTGTAGTATATATTAATGACTTGGAAGAGGGGGTAGGTGGTGTGATCAGCAAATTTGCTGATGACACTAAGATGGTTGGATTGGCGGGTACTGAGGAGCAGTGCCTGGCAATGCAACAGGACATAGATAGGCTGGTAGATTGGGCAGATAGATGGCAAATGGAATTTAATCCGGAGAAATGCGAGGTGATGCACTTTGGCCGGAATAATGTGGAAGGGAGTTATATGATAAAAGGTAGAACTATCCGGAGTATAGATACGCAGAGGGACCTGGGGGTGCAGGTACACAAGTCCCTGAAGGTGTCGGTGCAGGTGCAGAATGTGATGAGGAAAGCGTATGGCATGTTAGCCTTCATAGGAAGGGGTATAGAATATAAGAGTAGGAGTCTGATGTTGCAGTTGTATAGAACGTTGGTTAGGCCTCACCTGGAGTACTGCGTCCAGTTCTGGTAGCCGTACTACCGGAAGGATGTAGAGATCCTGGAGAGAGTGCAGAGGAGATTTACCAGGATGTTGCCTGGTATGGAAGGGCTGTCTGACGAGGAAAGATTGAACGCACTTGGGCTGTTTTCCCTTGAGAGACGTCGGCTGAGGGGGGATCTAATAGAGGTTTATAAGATTATGAAGGGGACAGATAGAGTAGATGGTGATAAGCTTTTTCCGCTATTAGAAATGGATAGAACGAGGGGTCACGGGCTCAGGGTGAGGGGGGCTAGATATAAGACTAATGTTAGAGGGCAGTTTTTCACACAAAGGGTAGTGGGGATGTGGAATGCACTGCCGAGTAAGGTGGTGGAAGCAGGCACGCTAGGGTTGTTCAAGAGTCACTTGGACAGCCACATGAGCAGTTTACATATAGGGGGATATAGCAGGCCTTATTAAGCATTGTAGGCTTGGGGTCAGTTTTAGTCTCAGGGATATAGAGTCTTTAATAATGAAATTTTTATCCACAGGCACTTACCATCTCGAGGGCATCATGGCAGCACAGAGGCTATCTCTGTTGCTGTGCGGACACATGGAGTTGGGCCTGTGTCCGTGGGAGTTTGCGCGTTCTCCCCGTGGTTGCGTGGGTTTCCTCCGGGTGCTCCGGTTTCCTCCCACATCCCAAAAATGTGCTTTTAGGCTGATTGATTGGGTAACAAATTGTCCCTATATTGGACCTCCCTGATCCTCACACATTAGGCATAGACTAGAGTCATGAACAGGTCACTGACCATGGGACGGCGGCGCGGGCTCGTTGGGCCGAAGGGCCTGTTTCCCGTGCTGTTTTGTTCTTTTTGTTCTTTTGTTCTTTAGTCCCCCTGACACCATTTAGCATGGCAAATCCATCTAATGCTCTTTCAATCCAACTTTGGACTTTGGGAGGAAACCAGAGTGCCCAGAGGAAACCCAAACAGACATGGGGAGAACGTGCAAACTCCATACAGATAGTGATGAAAGCTGAGAATCGAACTAGGGTCCCTGGCGCTGTGAGGCAGCAGTGCTAACCACTGTGGAGTAAAATGCCTCTTTTGTCTCATCTTATGTCTCGGGTTGGAGTATTGGCCATGGCATCTGTGACATACTTCTTCTCAGGCAAGGTTACCCATAGGATCATGAGGCATTTGCTCACCTTGCAGGGTGGGAGTTGGGGGGTGGGGGTGAGGGTGGAGTGGGAGCGGGAGCGGGGGCGGGGTGTGAGATGGGAGGGAGTCATCGAAACGTCAGACCAATTCGCTTTGGTCACCCACAAAGTGGACCCTGTGGAGAAACTGTTTTTCTGCTTTGCCATTCCAGAATGTACCATCAGTTCATTCTTTAAACTGGTCTCCTCCTGCCAATTCTGTCTCACTCAGGGCTGTGTCAATGTTTCGATGCTGGAGTTCCCGGACTATGACGACAATGTGACCTTCAGCTCCTTTGCTGTTTGGGTTGTCCATAAGGGTCCTGATTGTCCACATCTTGACACTGATCCGGCTGCTGTGGAAGATGCCAGTGCGTGAATTTGTTTAAAAGTGGGGTGCTCGTTGCACACTTTTAATCTATAGGTGCTTCAGTCCGCCTTGTTGTCCAACGAGGGGCATACACGCGATGGGTCGTACTGGGGCTGCTCTTGGTTGTTCGAGATTGGCCTAGTGCTTCATGTCGTTAGTGTGAGCCTAAACTGGACCAGATACTGGGCAAGACGACAGCTCAGTGACTATCGCTGATTGCTGTGCGGACACATGGATTTGGGCCGGTGTCTGTGGGAGTTTGCGCATTCTCCCCATGCTTGCCTGGGTTTTCCCCGGGTGCTCCGGTTTCCTCCAACACCCCAAAGATGTGCTGTTAGGCTGATTGGAAGTAATAAATTGTCTCTAAATCAGTTTCCCTCAATGTGGATGGCCATAAAAACAATAGACAGGGGTCGTGGGTGGAGAGGAGACTCACGATGTTAAAATGGCGGCACGGGCTCGTTGGGCCGAAGGGCCTGTTTCCCGGGCTGTTTTCATCTTTGCTCCCCCCCCGCTGCTGTTCCTCTCCCGCTGCTGTTCCTCTCCCGCTGCTGTTCCTGTTCCCGCTGCTGTTCCTCTCCCCGCTGCTGTTCCTCACCCCGCTGCTGTTCCTCTCCCGCTGCTGTTCCTGTTCCCGCTGCCGTTCCTCTCCCGCTGCTGTTCCTCTCCCGCTGCTGTTCCTGCTCCCGCTGCTGTTCCTGCTCCCGCTGCTGTTCCTCTCCCGCTGCTGTTCCTCTCCCGCTGCTGTTCCTGCTCCCGCAGCTGTTCCTCTCCCGCTGCTGTTCCTGTTCCCGCTGCTGTTCCTCTCCCGCTGCTGTTCCTCTCCTGCTGCTGTTCCTGCTCCCGCTGCTGTTCCTCTCCCGCTGCTGTTCCTCTCCCGCTGCTGTTCCTGCTCCCGCTGCTGTTCCTGCTCCCGCTGCTGTTCCTCTCCCGCTGCTGTTCCTGCTCCCGCTGCTGTTCCTGTTCCCGCTGCTGTTCCTGCTCCCGCCTCTGTTCCTCTCCCGCTGCTGTTCCTGCTCCCGCTGCTGTTCCTCTCCCGCTGCTGTTCCTCTCCCGCTGCTGTTCCTCCCCCGCTGCTGTTCCTGTTCCCGCTGCTGTTCCTCTCCCGCTGCTGTTCCTGCTCCCGCTGCTGTTCCTCTCCCGCTGCTGTTCCTCTCCCGCTGCTGTTCCTCTCCCGCTGCTGTTCTTGTTCCCGCTGCTGTTCCTGCTCCCGCTGCTGTTCCTCTCCCGCTGCTGTTCCTCTCCCGCTGCTGTTCCTGCTCCCGCTGCTGTTCCTGCTCCCGCTGCTGTTCCTCTCCCGCTGCTGTTCCTGCTCCCGCTGCTGTTCCTGCTCCCGCTGCTGTTCCTCTCCCGCTGCTGTTCCTCTCCCGCTGCTGTTCCTGCTCCCGCTGCTGTTCCTGCTCCCGCTACTGTTCCTGCTCCCGCTGCTGTTCCTCTCCCGCTGCTGTTCCTCTCCCCGCTGCTGTTCCTCTCCCGCTGCTGTTCCTGCTCCCGCTGCTGTTCCTCTCCCGCTGCTGTTCCTGCTCCCGCTGCTGTTCCTGCTCCCGCTGCTGTTCCTCTCCCGCTGCTGTTCCTGCTCCCGCTGCTGTTCCTCTCCCCGCTGCTGTTCCTGCTCCCGCTGCTGTTCCTCTCCCGCTGCTGTTCCTGCTCCCGCTGCTGTTCCTCTCCCGCTGCTGTTCCTGCTCCCGCTGCTGTTCCTCTCCCCGCTGCTGTTCCTGCTCCCGCTGCTGTTCCTCTCCCGCTGCTGTTCCTGCTCCCGCTGCTGTTACTCTCCCCGCTGCTGTTCCTGCTCCCGCTGCTGTTCCTCTCCCCGCTGCTGTTCCTGCTCCCGCTGCTGTTCCTCTCCCGCTGCTGTTCCACTCTCCCGCTGCTGTTCCTCTCCCGCTGCTGTTCCTGCTCCCGCTGCTGTTCCTCTCCCGCTGCTGTTCCTGCACCCGCTGCTGTTCCTGCTCCCGCTGCTGTTCCTCTCCCGCTGCTGTTCCTGCTCCCGCTGCTGTTCCTGCTCCCGCTGCTGTTCCTCTCCCCGCTGCTGATCCTGTCCCGCTGCTGTTCCTCTCCCGCTGCTGTTCCTCTCTCCCGCTGCTGTTCCTCTCCCCGCTGCTGATCCTGTTCCCGCTGCTGTTCCTCTCCCCGCTGCTGTTCCTCTCCCCGCTGCTGATCCTGTTCCCGCTGCTGTTCCTCTCCCGCTGCTGTTCCTCTCTCCCGCTGCTGTTCCTCTCCCGCTGCTGTTCCTCTCCCCGCTGCTGTTCCTCACCCCGCTGCTGTTCCTCTCCCGCTGCTGTTCCTGTTCCCGCTGCCGTTCCTCTCCCGCTGCTGTTCCTCTCCCGCTGCTGTTCCTGCTCCCGCTGCTGTTCCTGCTCCCGCTGCTGTTCCTCTCCCGCTGCTGTTCCTCTCCCGCTGCTGTTCCTGCTCCCGCAGCTGTTCCTCTCCCGCTGCTGTTCCTGTTCCCGCTGCTGTTCCTCTCCCGCTGCTGTTCCTCTCCTGCTGCTGTTCCTGCTCCCGCTGCTGGTCCTCTCCCGCTGCTGTTCCTCTCCCGCTGCTGTTCCTGCTCCCGCTGCTGTTCCTGCTCCCGCTGCTGTTCCTCTCCCGCTGCTGTTCCTGCTCCCGCTGCTGTTCCTGTTCCCGCTGCTGTTCCTGCTCCCGCCTCTGTTCCTCTCCCGCTGCTGTTCCTGCTCCCGCTGCTGTTCCTCTCCCGCTGCTGTTCCTCTCCCGCTGCTGTTCCTCCCCCGCTGCTGTTCCTGTTCCCGCTGCTGTTCCTCTCCCGCTGCTGTTCCTGCTCCCGCTGCTGTTCCTCTCCCGCTGCTGTTCCTCTCCCGCTGCTGTTCCTCTCCCGCTGCTGTTCTTGTTCCCGCTGCTGTTCCTGCTCCCGCTGCTGTTCCTCTCCCGCTGCTGTTCCTCTCCCGCTGCTGTTCCTGCTCCCGCTGCTGTTCCTGCTCCCGCTGCTGTTCCTCTCCCGCTGCTGTTCCTGCTCCCGCTGCTGTTCCTGCTCCCGCTGCTGTTCCTCTCCCGCTGCTGTTCCTCTCCCGCTGCTGTTCCTGCTCCCGCTGCTGTTCCTGCTCCCGCTGCTGTTCCTGCTCCCGCTGCTGTTCCTCTCCCGCTGCTGTTCCTCTCCCCGCTGCTGTTCCTCTCCCGCTGCTGTTCCTGCTCCCGCTGCTGTTCCTCTCCCGCTGCTGTTCCTGCTCCCGCTGCTGTTCCTGCTCCCGCTGCTGTTCCTCTCCCGCTGCTGTTCCTGCTCCCGCTGCTGTTCCTCTCCCCGCTGCTGTTCCTGCTCCTGCTGCTGTTCCTCTCCCGCTGCTGTTCCTGCTCCCGCTGCTGTTACTCTCCCCGCTGCTGTTCCTGTTCCCGCTGCTGTTCCTCTCCCGCTGCTGTTCCACTCTCCCGCTGCTGTTCCTCTCCCGCTGCTGTTCCTGCTCCCGCTGCTGTTCCTCTCCCGCTGCTGTTCCTGCACCCGCTGCTGTTCCTGCTCCCGCTGCTGTTCCTCTCCCGCTGCTGTTCCTGCTCCCGCTGCTGTTCCTGCTCCCGCTGCTGTTCCTGCTCCCGCTGCTGTTCCTCTCCCGCTGCTGTTCCTCTCCCCGCTGCTGATCCTGTTCCCGCTGCTGTTCCTCTCCCGCTGCTGTTCCTCTCTCCCGCTGCTGTTCCTCTCCCCGCTGCTGATCCTGTTCCCGCTGCTGTTCCTCTCCCCGCTGCTGTTCCTCTCCCCGCTGCTGATCCTGTTCCCGCTGCTGTTCCTCTCCCGCTGCTGTTCCTCTCTCCCGCTGCTGTTCCTCTCCCGCTGCTGTTCCTCTCCCCGCTGCTGTTCCTCTCCCGCTGCTGTTCCTGCTCCCGCTGCTGTTCCTCTCCCCGCTGCTGTTCCTCTCCCGCTGCTGTTCCTCTCCCGCTGCTGTTCCTCTCCCGCTGCTGTTCCTCTCCCGCAGCTGTTCCTCTCCCGCTGCTGTTCCTGTTCCCGCTGCTGAAACTGCTCCCGCTGCTGTTCCTCTCCCGCTGCTGTTCCTCTCACGCTGCTGTTCCTCTCCCGCTGCTGTTCCTCGCTCCGCTGCTGTTCCTGTTCCCGCTGCTGTTCCTGCTCCCGCTGCTGTTCCTCTCCCGCTGCTGTTCCTCTCCCCGCTGCTGTTTCTGCTCCCGCTGCTGTTCCTCTCCCGCTGCTGTTCCTCTCCCGCTGCTGTTCCTCTCCCGCTGCTGTTCCTGTTCCCGCTGCTGTTCCTCTCCCGCTGCTGTTCCTGCTCCCGCTGCAGTTCCTCTCCCCGCTGCTGTTCCTCTCCCGCTGCTGTTCCTGCTCCCGCTGCTGTTCCTCTCCCGCTGCTGTTCCTCTCCCGCTGCTGTTCCTCTCCCGCTGCTGTTCCTCTCCCGCTGCTGTTCCTCTCCCGCTGCTGTTCCTCTCCCGCTGCTGTTCCTCTCCCGCTGCTGTTCCTCTCCCGCTGCTGTTCCTGTTCCCGCTGCTGTTCCTGCTCCCGCTGCTGTTCCTCTCCCGCTGCTGTTCCTCTCCCCGCTGCTGTTCCTGCTCCCGCTGCTGTTCCTCTCCCCGCTGCTGTTCCTCTCCCGCTGCTGTTCCTGCTCCCGCTGCTGTTCCTCTCCCGCTGCTGTTCCTCTCCCGCTGCTGGACCTGCTCCCGCTGCTGTTCCTCTCCCGCTGCTGTTCCTCTCCCCGCTGCTGTTCCTGTTCCCGCTGCTATTCCTGCTCCCGCTGCTGTTCCTGCTCCCGCTGCTGTTCCTGTTCCCGCTGCTGAAACTGCTCCCGCTGCTGTTCCTGCTCTCGCTGCTGTTCCTCTCCCGCTAATGTTCCTCTCCCGCTGCTGTTCCTGCTCCCGCTGCTGTTCCTGCTCCCGCTGCTGTTCCTGCTCCCGCTGCTGTTCCTGCTCCCGCTGCTGTTCCTCTCCCCGCTGCTGTTCCTCTCCCGCTGCTGTTCCTGCTCCCGCTGCTGTTCCTCTCCCGCTGCTGTTCCTGCTCCCGCTGCTGTTCCTCTCCCCGCTGCTGTTCCTTTCCCCGCTGCTGTTCCTGTTCCCGCTGCTGTTCCTGCTCCCGCTGCTGTTCCTCTCCCGCTAATGTTCCTCTCCCGCTGCTGTTCCTGCTCCCGCTGCTGTTCCTCTCCCGCTGCTGTTCCTGCTCCCGCTGCTGTTCCTGCTCCCGCTGCTGTTCCTGCTCCCGCTGCTGTTCCTCTCCCGCTGCTGTTCCTCTCCCCGCTGCTGATCCTGTTCCCGCTGCTGTTCCTCTCCCGCTGCTGTTCCTCTCTCCCGCTGCTGTTTCTCTCCCCGCTGCTGATCCTGTTCCCGCTGCTGTTCCTCTCCCCGCTGCTGTTCCTCTCCCCGCTGCTGATCCTGTTCCCGCTGCTGTTCCTCTCCCGCTGCTGTTCCTCTCTCCCGCTGCTGTTCCTCTCCCGCTGCTGTTCCTCTCCCCGCTGCTGTTCCTCTCCCGCTGCTGTTCCTGCTCCCGCTGCTGTTCCTCTCCCCGCTGCTGTTCCTCTCCCGCTGCTGTTCCTCTCCCGCTGCTGTTCCTCTCCCGCTGCTGTTCCTCTCCCGCTGCTGTTCCTGTTCCCGCTGCTGAAACTGCTCCCGCTGCTGTTCCTCTCCCGCTGCTGTTCCTCTCCCGCTGCTGTTCCTCTCCCGCTGCTGTTCCTGTTCCCGCTGCTGTTCCTGCTCCCGCTGCTGTTCCTCTCCCGCTGCTGTTCCTCTCCCGCTGCTGTTCCTCTCCCGCTGCTGTTCCTCGCCCCGCTGCTGTTCCTGTTCCCGCTGCTGTTCCTGCTCCCGCTGCTGTTCCTCTCCCGCTGCTGTTCCTCTCCCCGCTGCTGTTTCTGCTCCCGCTGCTGTTCCTCTCCCGCTGCTGTTCCTCTCCCGCTGCTGTTCCTCTCCCCGCTGCTGTTTCTGCTCCCGCTGCTGTTCCTCTCCCGCTGCTGTTCCTCTCCCGCTGCTGTTCCTGTTCCCGCTGCTGTTCCTCTCCCGCTGCTGTTCCTGCTCCCGCTGCAGTTCCTCTCCCCGCTGCTGTTCCTCTCCCGCTGCTGTTCCTGCTCCCGCTGCTGTTCCTCTCCCGCTGCTGTTCCTCTCCCGCTGCTGTTCCTCTCCCGCTGCTGTTCCTCTCCCGCTGCTGTTCCTCTCCCGCTGCTGTTCCTCTCCCGCTGCTGTTCCTCTCCCGCTGCTGTTCCTCTCCCGCTGCTGTTCCTGTTCCCGCTGCTGTTCCTGCTCCCGCTGCTGTTCCTCTCCCGCTGCTGTTCCTCTCCCCGCTGCTGTTCCTGCTCCCGCTGCTGTTCCTCTCCCGCTGCTGTTCCTGTTCCCGCTGCTGTTCCTCTCCCGCTGCTGTTCCTGCTCCCGCTGCTGTTCCTCTCCCCGCTGCTGTTCCTCTCCCGCTGCTGTTCCTGCTCCCGCTGCTGTTCCTCTCCCGCTGCTGTTCCTCTCCCGCTGCTGTACCTGCTCCCGCTGCTGTTCCTCTCCCGCTGCTGTTCCTCTCCCCGCTGCTGTTCCTGTTCCCGCTGCTATTCCTGCTCCCGCTGCTGTTCCTGCTCCCGCTGCTGTTCCTGTTCCCGCTGCTGAAACTGCTCCCGCTGCTGTTCCTGCTCTCGCTGCTGTTCCTCTCCCGCTAATGTTCCTCTCCCGCTGCTGTTCCTGCTCCCGCTGCTGTTCCTGCTCCCGCTGCTGTTCCTGCTCCCGCTGCTGTTCCTGCTCCCGCTGCTGTTCCTCTCCCCGCTGCTGTTCCTCTCCCGCTGCTGTTCCTGCTCCCGCTGCTGTTCCTCTCCCGCTGCTGTTCCTGCTCCCGCTGCTGTTCCTCTCCCCGCTGCTGTTCCTTTCCCCGCTGCTGTTCCTGTTCCCGCTGCTGTTCCTGCTCCCGCTGCTGTTCCTCTCCCGCTAATGTTCCTCTCCCGCTGCTGTTCCTGCTCCCGCTGCTGTTCCTGCTCCCGCTGCTGTTCCTGCTCCCGCTGCTGAAACTGCTCCCGCTGCTGAAACTGCTCCCGCTGCTGTTCCTCTCCCGCTGCTGTTCCTGCTCCCGCTGCTGTTCCTCTCCCGCTGCTGTTCCTCTCCCGCTGCTGTTCCTGCTCCCGCTGCTGTTCCTGCTCCCGCTGCTGTTCCTGCTCCCGCTGCTGTTCCTCTCCCGCTGCTGTTCCTCTCCCGCTGCTGTTCCTCTCCCCGCTGCTGTTCCTCTCCCGCTGCTGTTCCTCTCCCGCTGCTGTTCCTCTCCCCGCTGCTGTTCCTGCTCCCGCTGCTGTTCCTGCTCCCGCTGCTGTTCCTGCTCCCGCTGCTGTTCCTCTCCCGCTGCTGTTCCTGCTCCCGCTGCTGTTCGTCTCCCCGCTGCTGTTCCTGCTCCCGCTGCTGTTCCTCTCCCGCTGCTGTTCCTCTCCCGCTGCTGTTCCTGCTCCCGCGGCTGTTCCTCTCCCGCTGCTGTTCCTCTCCCGCTGCTGTTCCTGCTCCCGCTGCTGTTCCTGCTCCCGCTGCTGTTCCTGCTCCCGCTGCTGTTCCTCTCCCGCTGCTGTTCCTCT
The DNA here is from genome assembly GCA_037974335.1 of Prionace glauca. NCBI lineage: Eukaryota > Metazoa > Chordata > Chondrichthyes > Carcharhiniformes > Carcharhinidae > Prionace > Prionace glauca. The sequence continues at coordinate 37,166,945 of CM075750.1, read as the reverse complement.
CCCGCTGCTGTTCCTCTCCCCGCTGCTGTTCCTCTCCCGCTGCTGTTCCTCTCCCGCTGCTGTTCCTCTCCCCGCTGCTGTTCCTCTCCCGCTGCTGTTCCTCTCCCGCTGCTGTTCCTGCTCCCGCTGCTGTTCCTCTCCCGCTGCTGTTCCTCTCCCGCTGCTGTTCCTCTCCCGCTGCTGTTCCTCTCCCGCTGCTGTTCCTGCTCCCGCTGCTGTTCCTCTCCCGCTGCTGTTCCTCTCCCGCTGCTGTTCCTGCTCCCGCTGCTGTTCCTGCTCCCGCTGCTGTTCCTCTCCCGCTGCTGTTCCTGCTCCCGCTGCTGTTCCTCTCCCCGCTGCTGTTCCTGCTCCCGCTGCTGTTCCTCTCCCGCTGCTGTTCCTCTCCCGCTGCTGTTCCTGCTCCCGCTGCTGTTCCTCTCCCGCTGCTGTTCCTGCTCCCGCTGCTGTTCCTGCTCCCGCTGCTGTTCCTGCTCCCGCTGCTGTTCCTCTCCCGCTGCTGTTCCTCTCCCGCTGCTGTTCCTCTCCCCGCTGCTGTTCCTCTCCCGCTGCTGTTCCTCTCCCGCTGCTGTTCCTCTCCCTGCTGCTGTTCCTCTCCCGCTGCTGTTCCTCTCCCGCTGCTGTTCCTCTCCCGCTGCTGTTCCTCTCCCGCTGCTGTTCCTCTCCCGCTGCTGTTCCTCTCCCGCTGCTGTTCCTCTCCCGCTGCTGTTCCTGCTCCCGCTGCTCTTCCTCTCCCCGCTGCTGTTCCTGCTCCCGCTGCTGTTCCTCTCCCGCTGCTGTTCCTCTCCCGCTGCTGTTCCTCTCCCCGCTGCTGTTCCTGCTCCCGCTGCTGTTCCTCTCCCCGCTGCTGTTCCTCTCCCGCTGCTGTTCCTCTCCCCGCTGCTGTTCCTCTCCCCGCTGCTGTTCCTGATCCCGCTGCTGTTCCTGCTCCCGCTGCTGTTCCTCTCCCCGCTGCTGTTCCTCTCCCGCTGCTGTTCCTCTCCCCGCTGCTGTTCCTCTCCCGCTGCTGTTCCTCTCCCCGCTGCTGTTCCTCTCCCGCTGCTGTTCCTGCTCCCGCTGCTGTTCCTGCTCCCGCTGCTGTTCCTCTCCCCGCTGCTGTTCCTCTCCCCGCTGCTGTTCCTGCTCCCGCTGCTGTTCCTCTCCCCGCTGCTGTTCCTCTCCCGCTGCTGTTCCTGCTCCCGCTGCTGTTCCTGCTCCCGCTGCTGTTCCTGCTCCCGCTGCTGTTCCTCTCCCCGCTGCTGTTCCTCTCCCGCTGCTGTTCCTGCTCCCGCTGCTGTTCCTCTCCCGCTGCTGTTCCTGCTCCCGCTGCTGTTCCTCTCCCCGCTGCTGTTCCTTTCCCCGCTGCTGTTCCTGTTCCCGCTGCTGTTCCTGCTCCCGCTGCTGTTCCTCTCCCGCTAATGTTCCTCTCCCGCTGCTGTTCCTGCTCCCGCTGCTGTTCCTGCTCCCGCTGCTGTTCCTGCTCCCGCTGCTGAAACTGCTCCCGCTGCTGAAACTGCTCCCGCTGCTGTTCCTCTCCCGCTGCTGTTCCTGCTCCCGCTGCTGTTCCTCTCCCGCTGCTGTTCCTCTCCCGCTGCTGTTCCTGCTCCCGCTGCTGTTCCTGCTCCCGCTGCTGTTCCTGCTCCCGCTGCTGTTCCTCTCCCGCTGCTGTTCCTCTCCCGCTGCTGTTCCTCTCCCCGCTGCTGTTCCTCTCCCGCTGCTGTTCCTCTCCCGCTGCTGTTCCTCTCCCCGCTGCTGTTCCTGCTCCCGCTGCTGTTCCTGCTCCCGCTGCTGTTCCTGCTCCCGCTGCTGTTCCTCTCCCGCTGCTGTTCCTGCTCCCGCTGCTGTTCGTCTCCCCGCTGCTGTTCCTGCTCCCGCTGCTGTTCCTCTCCCGCTGCTGTTCCTCTCCCGCTGCTGTTCCTGCTCCCGCGGCTGTTCCTCTCCCGCTGCTGTTCCTCTCCCGCTGCTGTTCCTGCTCCCGCTGCTGTTCCTGCTCCCGCTGCTGTTCCTGCTCCCGCTGCTGTTCCTCTCCCGCTGCTGTTCCTCTCCCGCTGCTGTTCCTCTCCCCGCTGCTGTTCCTCTCCCGCTGCTGTTCCTCTCCCGCTGCTGTTCCTCTCCCCGCTGCTGTTCCTCTCCCGCTGCTGTTCCTCTCCCGCTGCTGTTCCTGCTCCCGCTGCTGTTCCTCTCCCGCTGCTGTTCCTCTCCCGCTGCTGTTCCTCTCCCGCTGCTGTTCCTCTCCCGCTGCTGTTCCTGCTCCCGCTGCTGTTCCTCTCCCGCTGCTGTTCCTCTCCCGCTGCTGTTCCTGCTCCCGCTGCTGTTCCTGCTCCCGCTGCTGTTCCTCTCCCGCTGCTGTTCCTGCTCCCGCTGCTGTTCCTCTCCCCGCTGCTGTTCCTGCTCCCGCTGCTGTTCCTCTCCCGCTGCTGTTCCTCTCCCGCTGCTGTTCCTGCTCCCGCTGCTGTTCCTCTCCCGCTGCTGTTCCTCTCCCGCTGCTGTTCCTGCTCCCGCTGCTGTTCCTGCTCCCGCTGCTGTTCCTGCTCCCGCTGCTGTTCCTCTCCCGCTGCTGTTCCTCTCCCGCTGCTGTTCCTCTCCCCGCTGCTGTTCCTCTCCCGCTGCTGTTCCTCTCCCGCTGCTGTTCCTCTCCCTGCTGCTGTTCCTCTCCCGCTGCTGTTCCTCTCCCGCTGCTGTTCCTCTCCCGCTGCTGTTCCTCTCCCGCTGCTGTTCCTCTCCCGCTGCTGTTCCTCTCCCGCTGCTGTTCCTCTCCCGCTGCTGTTCCTGCTCCCGCTGCTCTTCCTCTCCCCGCTGCTGTTCCTGCTCCCGCTGCTGTTCCTCTCCCGCTGCTGTTCCTCTCCCGCTGCTGTTCCTCTCCCCGCTGCTGTTCCTGCTCCCGCTGCTGTTCCTCTCCCCGCTGCTGTTCCTCTCCCGCTGCTGTTCCTCTCCCGGCTGCTGTTCCTCTCCCGCTGCTGTTCCTCTCCCGCTGCTGTTCCTCTCCCCGCTGCTGTTCCTCTCCCCGCTGCTGTTCCTGATCCCGCTGCTGTTCCTGCTCCCGCTGCTGTTCCTCTCCCCGCTGCTGTTCCTCTCCCGCTGCTGTTCCTCTCCCCGCTGCTGTTCCTCTCCCGCTGCTGTTCCTCTCCCCGCTGCTGTTCCTCTCCCGCTGCTGTTCCTGCTCCCGCTGCTGTTCCTGCTCCCGCTGCTGTTCCTCTCCCCGCTGCTGTTCCTCTCCCCGCTGCTGTTCCTGCTCCCGCTGCTGTTCCTCTCCCCGCTGCTGTTCCTCTCCCGCTGCTGTTCCTGCTCCCGCTGCTGTTCCTGCTCCCGCTGCTGTTCCTCTCCCGCTGCTGTCCTCTCCCCGCTGCTG